>PVKV010035089.1:0-16987 GCA_004027835.1 Alouatta palliata
ACGCTGAATAAATGTCTTTTTTTTTAATGTGCTGTGTAAAGTTAGTCTACTCTGAAGCCATCTTGGTAAATTTCCCCAACAGTGTGAAGTTAGAATTCCTTCAGGGTGATGCCAGGTTCTATTTGGAATTTATATACAACCTGCTTGGGTGGAGAAGCCATTGTCTTCAGAAACCTTGGTGTAGTCGAACTAATAGTTATTGTTGTGACCTGAAGTTCACGATTAAAAGGGATTCCCCAAGCGAAATCATGGAATTATTGGTTATAAAGATGATTGTTGGCACATCCTATGCAATATATCTAAATTGAATAATGGTACCAGATAAAATTATAGATGAGAATGAAGCTTGTGTATCATCCATTATCATGTGTAATCAATAAACGATTTAATTCTCTTGAAAAAAAAAGAAAAAACAGCATATTATCGTGGATGTGAATATATCTTTGAGTAGGGAATATGATGACGAGTTCTATAGTCTCTTTCCAAAAACATTTTTTAGAGACAAGTCTTTTCTCCTGAATATTTTTTTTGTTTGGAACATCTCTGCTCTTACTCTAAATCGCAGTGACATTATTCAGGGGGCATCTAGGGACACCCTGGATAGTCTGCTTTTTGATCATGTCCTGTGACTTCTTACTTTTCTCTGTTCTGGCCAGAAATCATTGTGTCCATTTTTTTCCCAGGCCAGCTAATATTTGAGGACTGGAATATCTTTTCAGGTATCTTATTAGTTAGAAATAAATGATTGGCTCTAACTATGACAGATAGGAATCTGTTGCTCACAAGCAATCATCCCAAGGAAACAAAGCTCTGAAGGCTCCCAGAAGTATTTTTAAGAAGTAGGAAGCTGCTCTTGAATTTATTGCTTTTGTTTAGAAGGAAAGGATGAGAGAGAGAGAGAGAGGGAGAGAGAGAGAGAGAGAGAGAGAGAGAGAGAGAGAGAGAGAGAGAGAGAGAGAGAGAGAACTCAGCAGCATGAATACTGGGCAGGGGACTTCAGAGCGTTTTGCTCTGTTACTGATCTTGTGACTCTCTAGCAAGATGTCTCTTGTGCCTTTGAGCAGTTCTTTTTATCAGATTTCCATCATCTGTAAAATGTAGCAGCTTGATTGAGTTTTTCAATCTCTAAAATTTTGGTATCAGTGATTCACAGGTACAGAGAAAGTAAATGAATTACCTAAAGTTATGTGATTTACCCAGGGCAGAGCCAGCACTCACCCCGCTAGGTCCTTGTAGTTCTTGCCTTGTATATGGGTAGTAGATTAGCTGAGTGTAGTTTGGACACTTTCTGTGCTTTCTGAGTGGACTCCTCATTAATCCATCTTTAGTCAATCAAGCACTTGTGGTTATTGCTTAAAGTGACAACATTCTGAGAATTTTTGGGTTCTTTAGTTGGTTTCCTTTTTTGGCCTGTTGGTGAGTTTTTGCCAATCTCATGCGACAAAGATTGTGGAAGTCTTAAATAACGTTCTCTAAAATCTTAATGCAAATTGATATTCTACTTCTCTTCATAGAGACATTAGCTCCACTGGAGGAAGGAGACACAAATGCTAATTTCATCTTAAAAATCAGTTATCTTGCCCTACAACATAAAGTAGTATTTTCCACTTTAAATTATTTGAGTTTCACCTTGACATTTTTTCTTCTGATTGCCTCACCCCAGTGTTATTTTGTTAATATTTTTCTTTAAATGGACTTACTTTATTTTGCTTAAGTAAAAATTTGATGACTGTGAACTCACAGGTTGATTTATTTTGTTGTTTCCAATTCACTTTAAAGTAATAAACTATATATAAAGCTTTCTTGTACCATCTGAAGGCTTCTCATGTGTACATACAATACTTTGGGAAACTTGCACAAGACCATCTGGGTCTGATGGTTGAATGGTAAGAGAAGGGAGGAATAAAAAAATGAGAAACAAAAATGATACTGTTACAAGCTTATAAGTCATATGGGTAATAGAATGGAAACATGAGTTTGTAAAGACAGATAAATGAATTTCCTTGACTTCAAGCCCCTGTTATTGTCAAGGTAATGTTGTGCATGTAAAGAAGGAAGTCTAACAAAATGACATTCCCTTCTGGGGCTTAAATGGTTGCCCTTGCTTCTTTTTTATGACTCTTGCTTTATTGAATAGCACTGGGGTCATAAGGCCCCAGTAGATGTAAATGCTATGCTTTACATCTTGTCAGGAAGGCCAGCCTTTGTGTCAGGAGGAGGAACGCTTGTCCTTGTTGCAAGAAGGTAAAACAGGCAGAAGCAAATGAGGTCAGATTTAGATTGCCAGGCCTCGGGTGGGACCCTTGGCGGTCAGAACACAGACAAAGGGTAACAGGAAGGCCTGGTTAAGAGCAAGAGCTGGATAGGGCTAGCTTCATGGGCATGTGACTATGTGAACTTGTGGTTGCACAAGTTCCCATGCCTAGAAGGACCCTGATGTTGGCTTAATGCTCTGCTGTCACTGTCTTGAAATTCTTATTAATTTTTAAATGAGGAACCTTGTGTTTTTATTTTGCTCTGGGCCCGGTAGACAGATGCTATGGAAGACTTGGTGGTTTAGGTTCATGGGGTAGATAGAACTAGAAGAGTGATAACTAGATAATAAGTTGCAAAAAAGAAAAAGGTTTTAGCCACTTACTGGTGGTGTCTCTTCTGATTGACCTTAGCTGATAGATTAAAGAATTTAACATTGGCCTCTAGGATTCTTTTTGCCTTAAACTCCTAGGCTGCCTGACTAACTTCCTTCCATGGTTATGGAGTAGTAGAAGAAATGGCAAATTACATCTGGAGAACATGGGAAATGGAATGAATAGATCTCTGAGAACTTGAAAAAATTATGTAGTAAGTTTGTTCCTGATGAGTTAAATTGTAAAACCAACTCACAATGGATTAAGTAGGGGCTTGTATGTAAATACCCACAAAGGGTGGCTTTAAGACAACAGAGAGTGATGGGCAGTAGGGTGATGGTGGGCACCCAAGGAAACACAGCATGTTTAAAGGAAAATCTGTATTGAATTTCAGCCTGTTATTGCCAAGTTATGTTCAGTCATGTTATTGTTCCTTATAGCTAAAAACCTTCCAGGATTTTTAGGAGTAGCTGGAAATCTGGATTTTTGACTGTGATATTTTTCAATTATATAAAAAAACCACAACTATGTGGACTATGTCTGAGCTGAATTCATTTTAATCCTTAAGTAGACTTTTTGAAAACTTCTTTTCTGAAGATTAATATAAGAAGTGACCATTCAAATTACTGTTTTAGGGAGGGAGTCATAGCAGTATGAGGCCATCCCTAGTAAGGAGATGGAGTTAGAGTAAGAGTTGCCAGTGGATATTGCAGATTATGATACAGCAGGAGCTCTAAATTTTCTATACTGGAGAGTCTTGGGGTTGAAAAGGGGCTTGCTTTTGAGAACTTATGCTATGGTTTGAATGTGTCCCCAGATTTCATATATTGTAAATTTAATCCCCAAATTTATATGCTGATGGCATTCGGAAGTGAGGCGTTTGGGAGATAATTAGGATTAGATAAAGTCATCAGGGTGGGCCTCCCATGATGGGACTGGTGGCTTTATAAGAAGAGGAAGAAGGACCTGAACAGAGCTTGCCTTCTCACCGTGGGATGCCCTCTGCTATTTCATGACATGACGAGAAGGCCCTCACCAGATGCTGGTGCTATGCTCTTTGACTTCCCAGCTTCCAGAACCATTATCTTTATTGTTTATAAATTACCCAGTCTGTGGTATTTGGTTATAGTGACGGAAAACAGACTAAGACAACTTATTTTGGAGTTATGTTTGCATAGCAGACTCATTGTTTTTACTTAGATTATATGATGTAGTCATAAGAAATAGCCAACTTTTCTAGTACATTTTTCCCACACCTTATATAAGATTGAAAAACCAGCAATTGCCCATCTCAAAGAGTGGGTGGGGGACTCTCAGGACTGCTGGAGTCTAAGGGGATATTAAAAAAACATTCTCACACCTTCAGACCAGTCTTTTGCCTACCACTCTTATGGTTTATTGTTAAAACAAGGTCATCAGTATTATGGATACATCAGGCCTTCTTAGCCTGATATCATTAAACATGCAATTTATTTTGTGATTTCCCCATGATTGTGTGCTCACCTTTTGAATATGATTTGACTTCCCAACTGGATTGGTCAGAGGGAGGGAATGGGTAGGTCCTGCAGTTTAAAATATAGGTGTTTCTGTGACTATTTATTGTTAATTATAACGTAATACATTGACATTCTAGTGTTGTACAGCAGTCTTGTGACTGTGGTTAGTGAATTTGCCGGTGAAATTTCAAATGTCTTTGGTCAGCTGACACACTCAGTTTTGAACTTAGGCAGCTCAGAACCAGACCCTAGACTATAGCAAACTGGTCAAAGTAATGAATATCATTTTGGGAGTCCCCTTGGAAGGCCTTTCCCTAGGTGACATCAAAAATATATCTTGAATGTATGCATCTTTCCTATTTGAATTTCTTTAGTAATAGAGTTGAGACATATGGTTTATAAAAGTCATAGAGTAGAGAGGGATAGCTCCTGGAAGTGTTAATAGGATTTCAGATAATTTTGGAAAATACTGGTTTAAGTGAAGGTAACTGATTGCTTTATAAGAGGACTTTTCTAGAACATTTAATCTTCTAATGAGTGATCCAGTAGGAACACACGGTTGTGTCTCAACCTCATTTGCTAATGGTACCTTCAAAATGTTTCCTTGGCAACACTTTTGGAAAACATCATGAAATATTTACAAAACACAGCCTTAAGATGCAGTGAAACTGTGGTATTTCTGGAATTTTCCTGGTGTCTAGTTAGTTTTGGGAAATTTGTGCTGAATCCCAGTTTGCACCAGGTTTCATAAGACCTACAAGAGGGTTCTGGAATCCGCAAGAATGACCATTTGCTCACTAGGTATCTGTATTAGTGAGAGTTCTTTGGAGAAACAGAACCAATAGGATATAGATACAGGTATACATATAGGTATAGATATATGAGCAGCGATTTATTAGAGGGATTGGCTCACACAATTATGGAGGTTGAGAAGTCCTACAGTAGGCTGCATGCAAGCTGAAGAACCTGGGAAGCCAGTGGCATGGCTTAGTTCAAGTCCAAAGGCCTGAGAACAACAGAGAACCAAGGCCTGGTGTAACTCTCAATCTGTGGCCAAAGGCTTGAGAACCTGGGGGTGCTGTTGGTGCAAGTCTCCAAAGGCTGGAGAACCTGGAGTTCATATGTCCAAGGACAGGAGAAGATGGGTATTCTATCGCCAGAACACAGAGAGAGACACAGAGAGAGAGAGAGAGAAAGAGAGAGAATTTGCCTTTCTTCTTTTTTGTTCTATCTGGGCTGTCAGCTTATTGGATGGTGCCCACACAATTTGGTAAGGGAGGATCTTTCTTACTGAGTCTACTGCTTCAAATGTTAATCTCTTCTGGAAACACTCACAGACATATGCAGAAATAATACTTTGCCGGCTCTGTGAGTATCCCTTAATCCAGTCAAGTTGACACTTGAAATTAATCATCACAGTACATGAACCTGGAATTTTTCCAGTGTGGACCCCATGGCAGAAATGGAATTTAGTAATCTGGAATTGGGAATCTGGATCTGCATATCGTGAGTCAGCTTGGAATTGCCAGAGTCCAAGATTTTTTTTATCTGTATATATCTTCTGATAGCTTACTTCTTGAAAAGGAACTTTCCAGGTTGAACATGCCATACTTATTAAGACCCATTCCAGAACCCAGCTGTGTTCTCACAGATAGAACTCAATGAGCACAATGGTTAAATCTCTATCTTTATGGAGGTTGTTTTTTTTTTTTTTTAGAGGATCAGTGATTAGATTATAGAGCGATATGGTTTTATAGACATTCATGTTACTTTCTTTGATTCTAGAATAAGGAAAAGGAATGCAAAACTACATTTCTTAATATGTACTGGTGATTCCCAGTACAGCCCAACTGTATATTTTCAGTATGTAGTGACAACATTGGGAGGAAAATTGATTAGTACTTTTAAAACAGCAGGAAAATTATTTCTGCCCAAACATTGATTAGTCTTTGAATGTGCTTTCTTATAATTCTTTTCTTCCATAGACTGTAGGGTGCAGCACAGTCATATTTTATGCAGAGTTAAGCAGAGAAACCTACTTGCCACTGTTAAACTTATTGCTGCCTTTTTCAGCTGGTGCAGCTGGATAACACATCAGGAATTCTTTGTTTTATTTTGATTAAAGAGACTAAAGGGACTTTTGTCTTATATGAAATGTGAAAACACTGAAATACTGAATTTTTCTGATGACATATATTCCTCCCTTTGGCTTATAAATATCAATTTGTTTAGCATCCTTGCATGAGTGCTTTAAATTTTATTGGCTGAAGCTTAGGTAATACTAATTTGTTCCTGGTTAAATGTTATATGAAATATAGGAATAAAGAAAACTGAGGCCCTTACCCTCAGAGAACTTATATGTTTGAGGAGTTAAGACAGAAATAAGATGAATCGGAAAGTTTATCATGAGCCCTGGATGAGTAGCTTGGAATATTACATAACCAGTATAAGGTTTCAGAAGGAGAGAGATTTTGTGTGTGTGCATCCTGAAATAGGGAGGACTCATGCAGGAGCTGGAATTTGGAGATAGAATTCATCCAGGTGGAGGAGGGTAGGAGGGATGCTGGTGGCATTGGCAGAGATGGCTAGACCAGAGCGTGCCTGCTTTTTCAATAGTGAGTAGATCTGTTTGGCTCTAATAGAGGACTCATGACATGGGGGTAATGAATAATGGGAAATAAAGCTGGAGAGGTAGTTGAATTCAAACTGGGAAGGGCTTTGAATGTCAGGCAAGGGATTTGGGCTTTATTCTGTAAAGAACAGATGAACAGTGAAGGTTCTTAGGAATAAGAAGAAAATTGAAGAAATGGCTTTGTAGTTTAGTTAGAGCAGAAGCAGCATACAGCTCTGAACCCAAGTGCCTTAGATGGAAGATAAGGGCAAAAGGAACAGTATGCAAGCTCTGTCTTCTGCTGAGATACAGGAAAAAGTTAGCTACTTAATTCTCTTTATTTTTCCTTCTCTCTTTTAAGGCTTGTATTAAACCTCTTTTTCAGTCTTAAAATGCATTAATTCAAATTTGACCTTCCTTACTGCCTGATAGTTGAATACCCAAAGCTATTTTCAGTTGTTCCAGATTGTCACAGGTTTTGATGTCTAGGTGCCAACTGGAAGGGCCAAACCTGGCCTGCGGAGGATTGTTTTTAAAATCCGATTCTAAATTAAGCACTTTGAGACAGAAAAAATGAGATGTGGCCTAGTTCTAACTCACCATTTAGCTAAATGTATATGTATTTTTTTTTCTGCCTAAATATTTGTCTGACTCTTTTAGACCCAGAAAGCTCAGAGCCAGGAATATTTAGATAACCTTTCACTCTTTTGCTTTTTCCAATAGTTTTTGGCTTTTACTATACTTAAAAAGTTATAAAGAAATATCTCCAAATATAATTCTTTTAAGAAATTTTTGTTTTAAATTCTTGTCCCTCTTTTTATCCTATATCTCACAAATTATTAAAATGGAATTGAATTTATTTCTTGAAGGGAGAGCTACTGATAGGAGTTAGACTTTTAAATATCTAAAATTAAATTCTAAACAATAGTGTCCCTATTAGCAACAGAAATTATAGTCATAGGGAAACAGTATAGTGTAAGCTTTAGAACAAGCCTGTTCAACCCAAGGTCCACAGGCCACATGCAGCCCAGGATTGGCTTGAAATGCGGCCCAACAAAAATTTATAAACTTTCTTAAAACATTATGAGGTTTTTTTGTTTGTTTGTTTTTTTTTTTTTGGTGATTTTAAAGAAAAACTCATCAGCTGTTGTTAGTGTTAATGTAGTTTATGTGTGGCTCAAGACAATAATTCTTCTTCCATGTGGCCTAGGAAACCAAAAGATTGGACACCCCTACTTTTGAGCCAGAAAAATCTGTTTTAAAATTCTCCCTCTGCCACTCACTACTTAGGTGACCTGAATGTATTACTGTGACTACATATCCTTATTTTGAGTTCCATGGATAGAACTTAAAGCAAGTTCTTTTCTCTTTATGTAAGTGGACTCTGTTCTAAGACTTACAGTGGTAGAGTATGGGTAGATACACAAATAGACTTTTAAGGGTATCCTTTAGCCTTCAGACTTTCTGAGACCTGCTGAGATACAGAGGAGAGGAAATGGAGAGATTCTATGGGCAAAAAGGCAGTTGAGGGTTATGGCTTCTCAGGGTCTAGGTTCTTATTCTTTCTGAACCTCGGCTTCTTAATCTCTAAAATAGAGAATAATATGTAACATCTAGAGCTATTATGAAGGTAAAAATAGATAATTTAGCACAATGCTATATATGCATATGTTTTAAATACTTGTATTTTGCCAGATATCTGGTTTGCAAGTCTTTTCTTGCCGTCTCTGGATTATGTTTCCATCCTCTTCACATGTCTTCTGCAGAATAAAAGTTTTAATTGTAATGATTTCCAGCTTATCAGTTTTTCCTTTTTTCTGGATTATACTTTCAATGTCATGTCTGAGATCTCTTTGTCTAGCCCTAGATTATGAAAATTTTTTCTATGTTTTTTTAAAGAGGCTTATTGAAATATAATTCACATATCATATGATTCACCTATATAAAGTGTACAATTCAGTAGTTTTTAGTTAGATTCACAGAGTTATGTAACCATCATTCTAATAAGTTTTAGAACATTTTCATCACCCCAAGCAGAAGCTTTGTACCCATTAGCAGTCATGCTCCATTTCTCCCCATCTTCCTTGTCCCCCAAACTGGGCAAACACTAATCTACTTTCTGTCTCTGTAGATTTGCCTATTCTGGACATTTTATATAAATGGAATCTGTGGTCTTCTGTCACTGGCTTCTTTCACTTACACAGTGTTTTCAAAGTTCATCCATGTTGCAGCATGTATCAGTATTTCATTCCTTTTTATTGCAGAGTAATATTCCATTGTATTAATAGGAATGTATAAGATTTTGTCTGTTCGTTAGTTGATAGACATTTGGATTGTTCCCATTTTTTTGGCTCTTATGAATAATGCTACTGTGAACATTTATGTACAATATTTGTGTGGACATATATTTCTTGTATATCCAATATGTACAGAAAAAGAATATGGTATATATATTGGTGCATGGTTGGTAGAAATACCTATTCAGAGTCTTTGTCCATTTTTTTAGTTTTAGTCTTTTTATTATTGAATTGTAAGAGTATTAAAATATATTATGGATATAAGTCGTTTATTAGATATACAATTTGCAAATTTTTTTTTCATTCTTTGAGTCATGTTTTCATCTTCTTAATGGTATCATTTGTAGCACAAAAGTTTTAGATTCCATTGAAGCTCTATTTATTTATTTATTTATTTATTTATTTTTGGTCTTGTATGGTGTTGTATCTAAGAATCCATTGCCTAAGCCAAGGTCACAAATTGACTCCATTGTTTTTACTGATACATTTAGGCCCTATGATACATTTTGAATTGATTTTTATGTGTGATGTGAACATTTCTTATGCTTTCTTCTAAAAATTATATAGGTTTATGTTTTACATTTAAATCTTCGATCCATTTGAGTTTTTTGTAAAAGGTATGTCAATTATGCCCAGTATCATTTGTCAAACTTAAGCTAAATTTTTAGGTTAAAATTTAATTGCCCTATATATAGTCACACTTCAAGCTGGTTTTTCTTCAGTGAAAGAAGTACATTTGAGAAGGGATCTTCTACTTTATTTAGACTTAAAGAAGAAAAATAAATAGAAAGAAGAAGTATTAAGAAACTAAGAAGTAGGTGTACCACCTCCATTTTTCCAATTGCAAAAAGAAGATAGTTTTTTTTAAAGGTGCTTCATAATACCACTTAAAAGATATGCAAATAGGGCCCATGTGGTAATCCCAGCACTTTGGGAGGCCAAGGCGGGTGGATCACGAGGTCAGGAGTTTGAGACCAGCCTGATCAACATGGTGAAACTCCGACTCTATTAAAAATACAAATATTAGCAGGGCATGGTGGCAGGCACCTGTAATTCCAGCTACTCAGGAGGCTGAGGCAGGAGAATTGCTTGAACCTGGGAGGTGGAGGTTGCAGTGAGCAGAGATTGCACTCTAGCCTGGGTGACAGAGCAAGACACTGTCTCAAAAAAAAAAAAAAAAAAAGATTTGCAAATAGAATAATATTTAATGAGATTACCTTCCAATAAAGAAAATGGAAAGGAGGTTTCTCACTGAAGGCAGAAACACATATTGTTATTTTAAAAGTTCTGAAGTCTTAAAGCTAAAATAGTGTACCACAATAAAAAAAGACTTGGCTTTTTATATTTCAAGTCTTTTTGTCTGGAATTTTGTTCATTCATGGCTTTTATTAGGTTTGTGAACAGTTGGTCGACATGTGGTGCAGTCACACCTCATTAATAGAACATAAATTTTCCATGTGGTTTTGTTGCCTCTTTATAGTTATTTTGCCTTAAGACAAACTTATGTTTCATAAAAGTTTGGCTTTCCTGTCTTGGGAAATCTCTGCAGATACTTTATATTTGTTTTAAATTACACATTGTCTCTTAAGTTTTACATTCATGCTTTATACTTCATTGTATTCCTTAAAAATTTTGTATTATTTGGTTGTTCACCTTGAAAGATTATTTCAAAAAATGGTTATTACATTGAAATGAGCCTTTAAAAGTACAACAGTCTCCTGTTATTCAGACTAGCTGCATAACTGAGGATTAACATAAATACTGAAGATCTGTCACTAGTTAAAATAGTTGGTTAGTTATAAAATATATATTGACAATGTACATAGTGGTTTGTGATACTCTTGAAAAAAATTTTTGACATATAATTTTATAATTCACATACCATAAACTTCACCTTTTAAAGTGTACAAGTTAGTGCTTCTTTTTAATATGTTCACAAAGTTATATAACTGTTACTACTATCTAATTCTACATTGTTATAATATTGTTAACTGCTTATTATTTATTTTTTACTAGTTTTGCATGTGTAGCTTACTTCAAAACATATTCGAGGTAATTTATAGTAAAAGACTCATTATAACAGGGCCAGTGTGATATAAGAGGTCAAAAACATTAGTAGAAAGGAAAGGATACCAAAAACTCAGAACTAATGTAGTATTGCTATTAGGCAAAGCATGTAAATCTAGAACTCTGAATATGGTAGCATTTTTTTTCTTCTATCATGGTGCCAAAAAACAAGTCAAATCACACTGCTTCCCTCTTTAAAGTTCCATTTTGATTCTCACAGCCAAAAGTCATGTTTCATATTAATGTTTGAGACTTATTCAAGGTCACATCTATTGAAACTGCTAGGTAGGGGTGTTTTGAGGGGCAAACATGGCACATCTTCTTGTAGTATCAATTTTTTCTAAAAAATTTAGACAAGAACCAGTATTTTATATTAATTTTAAACATTGCTTAATATAAAAAATAGATATAGAGTGAATAAAGAATTTGCCTGAAACCAGTGTAAGACTTCAAAGAAATGTTGTGCTCAGTTGTGATCTCAGTTGATAAGTGTGATCTCAGGAACCCTTCTACCCTTCCTAGTGCATGTTTTCTCTTTGCCAGTAGTCATGCTGCCTTGGAAAAAACTGCAAACTGCAAAGTTCTGGCTTTCCAAACCCCACACATACATTCCAGGACATACCAAAAACAAAACAAAACAAAAAACTCAAAAACAATAAAACCCAACAAATGCCCAAAACTTATTTCCAAATCTTTAGATTGATATAAAATCCCTCAGAATATGCTAAACTTCTCTTAGATTTTGGGACCAATATTGGGGCTTTTCCAGATTCTTCTTGCCTGGAATACCCACTCTGCCTCCTGCCCAGCCTATCAGATCCTCACTCCTTCCTCGGGTCTCAGCTGTGAAATTTCTGTACAAGTGTTCATACTGCTATGCTCCCTAGGCATTTTGTTGCTGACTCTGTCCTCTGTTGCTGGAATTACCACAGTGAATTATAGAATCGAGGGCAGTCTGATTAGGCATAGAGTACAATGGTAATGGATGTATATTCCTCCTTAACTGCAGACACCTCAAAAGCAGGGTTCATCTTTTACTCATCTTTATATCCTTGCTTTATATCAATAGCTTCCTATTGCTCCTGACACATAGTGCATATTTAATAAATGTGTTCTTGAATTAATGAATGAATTCTGAATGATAATAATTTGTGGAGTATAGCAATGCAGATAATTTTATTTGGGCTTAGTGTATTTTTTTTCTTTTTGGTATTTTATAATAAATGGTTTTTCTCATATTTCTTATTTCCTTCTTAGTGCATCCCAGTAAGGCTTCTGGCACCCATCACTGTACTGAAATTGTTCTTGCTGGGTCGACAACAACCCAGTGTTCAAATGTAGTGGACTTTTCTTTTCCCATTGCTTGCTTTCTGGAGCTTTCTATTGCATTTGACACTATTGTAACTTCTTCATTTTTGAAGTTCCTTACTCTCTTATTTTTGAAACGGTGCCCTCTCTTACATCTCCTTATATCAACTATTACATCTCCACAGGCTATTCTTCTTCTGGCTGCATCTTAAGTGTTTGTTAGTTTCCCTAGGTTCTTTCTGCCACTCCTGTCCTTCTCTACCTTGCGGTGGTGCATCTCCCTCCATACTCTTCCTGTGTCTGTTCTGTGACCATAATCCTTTGATGGGGTCCGTAGTTCAGTCCTCTCGTGTGAATATTCTTCTCATCTCTGCAGCTGCCTTCTTGGCATTGCTACCAGAATAGTCCAAAGCTTCACAAATGTTATTTGTCTAAAATGAAATTCCCCATCTTTTCTGCTAAACTAATTCTTCTATTAATGTATTCTCCTTCTCATTTGATGAAAGTATACCATCTACTCAATTATTGAAGCTAGGAATCTGGCAGTCCTCTAGGATCCTTCTTCTTTACTTTCTCCTTCAAATTAACCATGAAAATCTCTCATTTCCCCCCCTATGTATTTTGCAAATTAATTTTATTATCCAAAGTGATGGCCTTCTCTCTCCAGTACGACTGCAGGGTGGAGAGTGCATCTAGGGGGTGGAGAAACTGACACTATCTAGCCCAGTGACCTCATTTTGAATCTAGTAATTCAGGACTTATCAGTTATATGGGCATATATTAAACAGTAAATAATCTGTGTTTTCTGGTCCTGGCATTTCCAGAAGCATGCTATCTTTTTTCACAACTTCACATGCACTGTTTTTTGGTTTATGCCTCATAGTTTCCCTGCTGGCCTGTACTGCCCTAGGATTCTTTGGACTACCCTAGACCTAAAATGACTTGGGTCTTTTCCAGAACCATATTAGGGAATGTTCTCCAAGACATCTTTCACATTCAGCATTCCCTGCATCCAAGTAGCAGTCAGAGGACCCTGGCATGGCTAGGAGACTGGCATCCTCTTTCTTATTCCTGAACTTGGGCTGGAATCAGGGGCCGATTAGGCAAAACAAGCCTTGCCTTGTCTTTCATACATGCACACCCAACACTCATACTTCACTTCTGGCTACTAAAATATGTGGATGTTTTTCCCACAGAGCCAATCCAGCTGAGTGACTTACAATTCAACTCAATTCTGATGCTATCTACCTGGAGACAGCATCAGATTCCACAGGTTAAGGGCTCAGTCCCACAAGATTGCCCTTACTTCAGACACTGATCACAAGTCCAGATTGTCACTTACGTTTTTCACCTACAACTACAAATCAGAGGTTCCCATGATCCCCTCCTTAGGTTTGATCATTGCTAGAATGGTGCACAGAACACAGGGAAGCACTTATGTTTACCTGTTTAATATAAAGGATACAACCTAAGAACAGCTAAATGAAAGCAATTCATAGAACAAGGTCCAGGGCAAGCATCTATGCCTCCCTAAGAATGCTATCTTCCATGTGTGAGGGAAGTTCTCCAAACCCTGGTTTTTTATTTTTCTATGAAGGTTTCATTAAATAGTCATGGTTGATGAAGTCATTGGCCATTAGTGATTTAGTCAACCTCCAGTCCTGCCCCTCTCCCAGGACTTTGGGGATTAAGGCTGAAATCCCAACCCTCTAATCACATGGTTGGTCCCCCTGGCATCCAGCCCCCATCTTGAGACTACCCAGGAGCCTCCAGCCACCAGTTATCCAATTAGTATACAAAAAGAAACATCATTTTGGAGACTTCCAAATGTTTTAGAAGCTGTGCACATGGATACTGGGCAGAGACCAAATATATATTTCTTACTATGTCACAGGGGCAATTACCTTTTTTTCCTGCACTGGCAGGGAATAGGTCTGCTTAGCCAGCTCTCAATCTGCAGCTCCATGCCATGACTCTACTGTTGATTCCATGGAGGAAGAATCTTACTTCACTTTAAGGATGTTGCTTCTTTTTTTATTTTGGTCATTGTTGTTTCTCTCCCTCTTTTTTTTGTTTTGAGATGGAGTTTTGCTTTTG
The DNA here is from genome assembly GCA_004027835.1 of Alouatta palliata. NCBI lineage: Eukaryota > Metazoa > Chordata > Mammalia > Primates > Atelidae > Alouatta > Alouatta palliata. Next base: position 14,504 of record PVKV010035089.1, read on the forward strand.
TTGCCCAGGCTGGAGTGCAATGGCATGATTTCGGCTCACTGCAACCTCCACCTACTGGGTTCAAGCGATTCTCCTGCCTCAGCCTCCCGAGTAGCTGGGGTTACGGGCATGCGCCACCATGCCTGGCTAATTTTGTATTTTTAGTAGAGACGGGGTTTATCCATGTTGGTCAGGCTGGTCTCGAACTCCTGACCTCTTTCTTCTCAGCCTTCCTTTGCTTACCTCTGTAACTGCAAGTGATTCTAATGATAAAGAAAAAAAAAAAAAAAACAAAACACACTTTGGGATTGCAGGCATGAGCCACCATGCCTGGCCCTGTTTTTCTCTCTTATTGTTTTTTGGTCACTACTGTTTTCCCATACTGGTCAGAGAGTAATTACTGCCCCCTCCCCGCCCCACTCGTTTTCTATCTCCTGTCAGTCCCAGTGCTCTCTAAAAGACAGCCTTGTAAATACTGTCATTTTTATACCTTTTACATTTTCTTCCATCACAAAAGATGTGAAATATTATAGAACTCTAAGACTGGATAGATACTAATTGCACTTATTTTGTAGGCAAGACTCTTTTTTAAACAGAAGTTTAAAAAAGATAGGGTGATAGGGTCTCATTGCTTAGAAAACCAGAGGGGTAGCTCCTGTCATCAGTGATGATTAAAAATTAAAGGTAGTAGCTGCTTCTGATTTATCTGTATTTACTTAAGTAGATGTATTTTTGATTGTCTATCACCTAGGGCTTAAAGGGCACCAAAGCATTGATTCTATTATTTTCTTTGAAAAGTTGAGAGCTATGTCCAAACTTGAGGCCAAACTATGTTGAAAATAGGTATTTTAAATGCCTGATTTGTTAGGACTAAATTACCTCTGCTGGTAGATTCCCTGGCTGCTTGGCAGGGGTAATTTGCTCCATTGCAGTGTTTTCTAGTTGAGGTAAATTACTCCTTTTAGAAAGTTAGATCTTCACGGAGAAAGTAAACATTTCATCTTTGAGAAGGAAGAATAGCTTGTTAAAATATTGAAAGCATGTGTTGAACATCTAACATGAAACTTAGATGGGGGAAGAAAAGAGATACATTTTAGAGAATGAGACTTTTTACCGAGAGTATGTCTTGGGTAAAACGCTTAGTAGGAGCATTAGTTAGCTAGAGGGAAAGATCTGATACTTGGGGAATGAAGAGAGATGCAAGCCAGGAAATGGGAAGGAAGAAGGGAGGTGGGAAGGTACCCACGACACTGTTATTCCTTAGAATGATCATTTCTAAAAACCTGTATTTTCTGAGCCAGACCTTCCATTGTCCTTCAAATATCAGGCCTGGTTTTGCTCTTCATAGGAAATGAGTTCATTGTTGTTTTTGACATCATGTCGATTTTTTCCCCTTAAGGAGTAGATAATTAGAACTTTGATGAAGAAAAGGTCCGATGTTCTGTTTTATACATAATCATTTTCTGAACCATCAAGTGTAATTCAGCTTCAATCTTCAGGGCAAATGAAGATTACTTAGGATGTATTAAACTCTGTGAATTTAATGTTCATGACAAGTGTTTCATAAAGGAAGATGCTGGCTATTATTCCTCCTCAGAAGGAAACTGTTGATAAGAAACCATTCTGAGAAGTAAGATTTATGGCAGCATCAGAGGCTAGAGAAGCTGGGGCAGCTGAGCATCCAGAATGATCAGGACAACTAGGACAACTCAGTTTTTCTTGTGCAGTCTTTTGTGTTACAAAAACAAAAAAACATAAATTTTTATATAGCCTCATTCCAAAAGCAATTAAGGAAAATATTTATTCATTAAAAGAAATGCTGTATTTTAATCAAGCATGTTAATCTTTGATAAAGATAGTTTATTAAAAAAGAGATAGCAGTGAGAGAGCTTCCCCCTTTTTATTATATTTCCCCTCAAATAAAATCCTTACATTTGAATAATTTATTCATTCAGGACAGAGCGGGTTGGTAATTTTATCTTGATCTCATTCATCCAAAGAAGCATATAACCCAAATACAAAAAGTCAGACCCTTATGCTTCAAAAACCAATGCTATTTAAGTAAGTGAAGTTAATCTAACTCATTCCCTTTAAGCAAACTGACAGGAAGGGTCAACTTTTCAATGATTGTAAAATCAGCAACTATGCTTTTAATATCGTATTTTACCAATTGTAATCTTTGGATGATTGGTCATCCTAAAGGTACGTCAGTTAGTTTACTGTAGAATTTATGTTTATAATATAACACTATATTTTATTTCTTTTTTATTATACTTTAAGTTCTGGGGTACATGTGCAGAGCGTGCAGGTTTGTTACATAGGTATACACGTGCCATGGTAGTTTGCTGCATCCATCACCCTGTTGTCTACGTTAGGTATTTCTCCTAATGCTATCCGTCCCCTACCTTCTGCTATCCCTCCCCTAGCCTCCCACCCTCTGGCGGGCCCCCAGCCCCCCAACAGGTGATGTTCCCCTTCCTGCATCCACGTGTTCTCATTGTTCAA
>PVKV010035090.1:0-16995 GCA_004027835.1 Alouatta palliata
GGGGGAGGAGGGGGAGGAGGAAGCACTGTGTGAAATTTCAGGCTTCTTCTGGATACCAAGTTTGCCCCAACCAGAGGACCTAGAAGGTCTTGCTTGGTCTTGCTTGGGTTTGTCTGTTATCTTGTATCTTAGACTTTTTAAAAAGTGACTTACCCACATATACATACATATATGTGTGGTCCTCATCCCATACATACATGGATGCATAGGACTTACCTTCACACACACATACAGATGCATGGTAAGATATTCACTCAGTACAAAGGAAATTGAATGAACAGTACGTCTCCCTTCTTTCCCTGTCTTCCAGCCCTTGGTTTTTACCTCCTTGGCAGCTGCTGTCCTCAGCCCCCTGTGGATCCTTCCAGACATAGTGTAGGCATGTCCTGGTGCCTGTTCCCCTTCTGCTCTTCCTGGGGCCTGCTGAGAAGTGACCAGGATATGGAGAGATAGGGCCCACAGGGCTGCAGAGACTTGGCCATGGTCGCATTTGGCCAAGGCCTATTGCCCCTACCACCCTACTTTGCCAGCTCTTTCCTTTAGGAGTCCCCTTGTGTTCGATTTGGGGGTTCAAAGAGTCTGGACTCTTGAGAATAAACCTCAGGGGGCATGTTGTGAATGGAGGTGATATAGGCAAAAACAAAAAGCACTAAGACAGACTGGGGTTCAAATCCTAGCTGTGTGGCCTTGGACAAGTTCATGAATCCTAGTATTTTAGTCAACGTAAAGGAGGTAATTATACCTATTTCAAGAGCTTGATCTGGAGATGAAATTAAAATATTTGTGAAGTACCTTGCATAGCTATACACTCCAAAATGTCAGCGCTTTTCGTTGTTGTTGTTGTCGATTTATTTGTTTTTTCACATTTAATGAGTGACCATTGCCAGAATGAATGACACTGGTATGGAATTCTCTGGATGGCTTTCTGGAAATCCTCTAGGTAGGTTCCTGAGCTTTGCTTTCCCTGCAGAGGGCAGCCAGTTCTCCATTTTCTACCAAGTTGAGCTAGCCCCACTACCTCCTCCTGCCTGTGGGGAGCCAACCTCCATCCTCTCCAGCCACTGGACACCGCCTCCTCCTCTGCCCTTGACCCCTGACCCCTCCTCTTCATTTCCCTGGGCTCTGGGTTCCCCCTTCCTCCCCTTGAGAACAGGATGCTGCCTGCCGCCTGGAGAGCGCTATGGGCTGTTTATGGCTGCTCTCTGGGGTGTTTATGTTGTATCTCTTCAGAAGCTCCTAGCAGATGTCTGTTTATTGCTGAAACTTCATCTACAGCATGAGAGAAGAGAGGCTATTTTTAAAGATCTTTAATTGGCATGGCTGCACAATGCAGCTTAGATTGCCTCCACGTTTAATTTTCATCACTCTTATGCTCTATTCATTATGAAACCCTTAAAATCCAGCCTGAGAGACGTTGTATGTCCTGATTTTAGAGCAGCACTTAAATTTAGCAGACAGTTGTAACCTCTTAAAAAGGTAGGCCAAGGAGGTGAAGGCAACCAGCTGACTGTCTTTTGTCTAGGCCAAGCCAGACGGCATGAATGGGAGCAGTGTTTCTGTCCCCATGGAATGCAACACCCTCCCCCCACTTCTGCCCCTTCCTTACACCTGCAGTGGTTGAGGCCCACCCTCATATGCCACCTGAGGATTGGCTCCAGCTGTCCCTTTCCCTTTGGACTCAGGTGGGGCTTGAGATGACGAGAGAGTAGAACTGGGGTAATTTCAAATGACACTGACCTCCCAGGAGGGAGGAGGCAGCAGAGGCCATGAGTCACAGAACCTTGGGATATCAGGTTGGATGGGCCTTATGGGATCGTCTAGTTCTCATCCTGGCCACCTTGTTTTATCTATGGAGAAACTGACACTGATGCTTCTTGATGCTGAGTGGAGGATAGAAAAGTGTTGCTCAGGGTCACCCAGCCAGGTCAGAGTCAGGTCTCTTTTCCATCCATCATTTCCCACCAGGCTGTGGTCCTTGATGATCAGTCTAACGCAGCTGTGCTTAAAGTTAGCTGCCTTTACTGAAGGACGGAGCCTCATCCTTCCTTTCTGACACCTCTCACATTCTTTGAATTTATGCTGTGTATGCTTGTGGCACTGGCTGGACTCAGTCCCCAAATCTTTCCTTATCATAAACACCTTCCCGAGAGTCTTGGGACTTAGAATTCCCACCTTTGTTCCCAGCCCTTGTCTGCAGAGGCCCTTTGTTAAAAATACAGAATTTAACTGGGAAGGACCATATGTTGACAGAGAGAAGTTTATCTCTGATTAGCTGTCAGCCAATGGCTGAACCTTGAGAGGATGGGGTGTAGGATGAGTCAGCTGGGAACAGAAGGAGGAGGGAATCTTGAGAGATGGTAAATAGGGTGCTGGGGGCATCCACAGCCATAGGCCGAGGCTTGGAGCTCACAGTGTGCAGCTGTTGGGCTGGAGTCCCTCTGATGCCTGATGGAAGCTGCCTGCTCTTCTAATTCATGGCGGGAGGTGCATTAGACAAGCTCACCTGTGCTCACACACCAAGACAGTATGGAATGTTCACAGAGTCCCACAGTGGGGGAGCCAGGGGAGGCTTCCTGGAGGAGGTGGAGTTTGTAGGTTGAGAAGGGTATTGGAAGATAGGTATGAATTCCATAGGCAGAGATGGGCAGAGGTAATGGCACAAAGAGATATACAAAAGTGAGGGCACAGTCAGGGTACCACGTGGTAGAAACGTGGGGGCTACCTAGAGAAGCTGAGGCTGGAATCAGGCTGCTCTGAGGTGTGGAGGACCCTGAGTTCTGGGGGTGGTGTGGGTGTGGACTGAACCCAGCAGAATGTGGGAAGCTGTCAGAGAGGGATGCTCAGAGCTGTCCTTGAGGGTGCTGCCCTCTGTTCATGGGTGGTGCACTCTGCCGGACAGCTGCCATTCCCTTGGACTGAGGCGGCTTACGGCGAACAGGGTGGGGGTCAGTAAGGCTGGGCCCCTAAAAAGACTTTGTCTGTATTCTGGCTTTTGACCCACAGCCTTCTGTATGAAGGAAGTCTGCATGAAAGCGTTGTCTTTGGTATATCAGGAGGGCAGCCCTTTTTGGAACTCCTGGTTAGGGTCTTAGGATATGGGACAAATGTCACATTCTGCAGCTTGTGCCCCCAAGTGTGGCTTCTGAGCTTTGGTGGCTCTTGACTCTGTGTAGCAAACAGCATCTGCGTCACTTTCACCACCTTGTTGCAGGCTAAACCCTTCACGCCGATCCTTCTCCTGCCTCAAGGTCAATTTGAGGGGAATAAATAGGGCATCAGGGTGCTGAACTCCTCTGGGGGCTACTCCCAGAGCAGAAGCAGGAGTTCCCTGTCTGCATGTGGGGGAGGCAGCATAGCTGCGGTGGTACAGGAACCCAGGTGACTACCTTCTCCAAAGAAATTGCCTTTGGAAGAATTGGCTCTGTAGGCGTCAGCAGCTCTCAGAGCATTCGTACCATCGTCCGGAATGACGCTGCTTCTCTCTCCTGTGCAGCCTTCCAATCCCCTGAAGATCCCCTTCAAGTGTGTCCTGCCTGGGTTTTTTGTGTGCACACTGAGTTTCCTTCTCCAGTTGCGGAGGGAGCTCCGTCCCCCAGGCTAGAGAACCTGGAGCTGGACCGGATTGCCTGGGCAGGTGGATCGGTAGGGGGTTGGTTGCCTCCCAGCCCTCTGGCCATCCTGGCCACAGGGAGATGGATAAAGGCTGAGTTCAGCTTCCGCCTGCTCCCATATTAACCTGGCAGGTGGGAGGCACCACAACCTGGTACATTTTCAGCTTTGCCATTTGAGCGGGCCTGGCACCTGTTCTCTACCATCTGTCTTAGGGACACCTTTGCTTTATGTGATGGAATAAATTGTTTCTGCAAGCAGCAAATGGAATGAGTTTAGTGCTGTTGATAGGAGCTATCAATGGAGTTTGGGGTGGGGCCCTGCAATTGACTTGCTTTTTTTGTGCTAGGATCAGTGCTACCCATATGAGGCCAAGCTGATTTGTTCACTGATGGATAAATGGATCGCTCAGTGCATTCATTCTGTCAACCAAGATTTTTGGAGTACTCTCAATTTGAAGCATGCTGTCACAGATAGACCATGGGTTTTCAGTCACTGTAAACATTGGACAAGCCACACACATACTATCTCTGAACCTCGGGTTTGTTCTCTGTAAAACAGGAGTGATACTACTTACCTCACGGGGTGGTTGAGAGGATTAAATGGGGCAATGGGCATAGCACCCCCCTGTCACGGTGCCTGGAACATAGTGGCATGCAGGTGGCCTCTTCCCCTCTGGCCCATTCCTCAACTGGCCCACAGGAGTCTTGGAGCACAGATGCAGGCAGGGTTCCTTGTTGCCGCAGGCCACCCATTCCGTACTGGCACCTAAGTGCCTTTTACCTCTAATAACTTTTTTTTCTCTTTTTTTTTTTTTTTTGAGACAGAGTCTCACCCCATCACCAGGCACCAGGCTGGAGTGCAGTGGCGCGACCTCGGCTCACTGCAGCCTCCGCCTCCTGGGTTCAAGGAATTCTCCTGCCTCAGTCTCCCGAGTAGCTGGGACTACAGGCATGTGCCACTATGCCCAGCTAATTTTTTTGTATTTTTAGTAGAGATGGGGTTTCACCATGTTGGCCAGGATGGTCTCGCTCTCTTGACTTCGTGATCCGCCTGCCTCGGCCTCCCAAAGTGCTGGGATTACAGGCGTGAGCCACCGCGCCCGGCCACTCTTTCTTTTTTCTAAAGACAGAGTCTCACTCTGTTACCCAAGCTGGAGTGCAGTAATGTGATCTCAGCTCACTGCAACCTCCATCTCCCAGGTTCAACTGATTCTCCTTCCTCAGCCTCCCAAGTACCTGGGATTACAGGCACGTGCCACCATGCCTGGCTAATTTTTGTATTTTTAGTAGAGATGGGGTTTCTCCATGTTGGCCAGGCTGATCTCGAACTCCTGACTTCAAGTGATCTGCCCGCCTCAGCTTCCCAAAGTGCTGGGATTTCGAGTATCAGCCACTGCACCTGGTCTACCTTTAATGACTTTTTAAAGGGAATGGCTCGATCAAAGCACCTGTGTATGCAGTGAAGCAAGATGAGACACCTTTCTCTTCCTGGTGAGGAGGTCTTCTCATAAAACCTTGGAACTACAGGGCTGGGAGAGCCTTATCATCAACGCTACTGGATGCTTGATCACTCCATGGTGGTGGTCTAGCCTGCGTTTGTGGGTTGGAGGTGATCCACCCCGTCTTTGAACTCCTCCTCCTGATGCCTTCCTATAGCTTCTGATATCTAGTTGCAGTTCTTCCTCCTGGGCGCCATGGAGGGTAGGTCTAATCTGTCTACTGCCCAACAGCTCTTCAGAAATTGTTCTGTTTTTAAAAAATCAAATCTCCAACACTATCAATTGAAAGATGTAGCAATATTTCATGTACCCTTGAGAAAGAAAAAGAGCTGCCAATTAAACTGTGGCAAAATGCTTTGCCATTGCTTAAAATTTTTATTCTATATTTAGTGATTTTTAAAATATTTTAGACATATATTTTTAATTTTATATCACTCTTGCATACATACAAAAGTGAATTGGTTAAGGCATTTCTAAAACTTCACTTTCAGAATCTAACTCTTCAGAATCACTTTTTGACTCAGATTCATCAATGTCCGTGTTTTTCTGACTCATTATTATCTTGTAGTCAAGTGAGGGTATATTTCTTCATCTTTCTTGTCTCTGGGATTTTTTTTCAGCTGCTGACACCCGTTATGCCAGTTTTGGTGTTTTCTTGATTTTGCCAGAAGGTATCAATGAAAGTTTTTTGTCAACAACCAGGACTCACAGTCCTTCCTTAAGTGGTCCTTAAAAGTGTTGGCTCCTGAAATGTTTTAGACCATGGTCGTTCAGATATGCCATGAGGAATGAGTCGAATTTCCATATGTGAGGTGGTGACAGCTATGCCACAGCTGCATCCCGGGAGACACTGTTAGATGCTGGGGGATTTTAAGACACATTCTGCTTTCAGACATTTTCTAATGGGAAAAATGCATTTCTAATCAGTGAAATACGTTATTTAAAGACCGCCCTCTGTTTCTCTCGTTAGTCTTCTTCCAGATTAACAACCTACAATATGGGTTCAGGATTTTTACCTTCTCTGTGGTTTTCCTCTGAACATGCCCTGGTTTGCTCAGATCTTTTTATATAGCGAAGGCAGCGTCCAGACCATCTATTGTATTTATGGTGTGAGCACAGCAGAGGAAGCACAGCTATCACCTCCTAGTTCAGGACATTCTGCTTCTCTTAATGCAGCCTAAGGTTCTATCAGCTTTGCTGGCAGCAGCATCACATCGCTAGCTTACTGCTGACCAGGTCTTTTTAACACGTGCTGTTGCTAAGCTGCTTCTCCCCTATCCTAAACTTGTGTGGCTTTAGAGTTTAAAGGCAGAGCCTCCTATTTTGCTTCTGCATGATTCAGAATGATCATTCCTGTTAAACTTCAACTTGTTAAATTCAGTGCAGCCCTGTTCCGTTGATCAGGATCCTGTTTAAGTATGCCTTCCACAGCGTCACCCAGGTCATGATAAATGCTTATTGGGGGAACCCTCTGTCACACTGCTGGAGACCTCCCTTCAGTGGACTTCGATCTTTGACTGGCTTACTTTGGGAGGAGTGATTGAAGCCATTCCTAGCACACTGTCTGCCCTTTCGCTTCTCTGACTTAAGACGCCTTCCTGAAGCTACATAGGCCATGCCCATTGCAATTCTCCATCTACTATCAAGGGCTTCCTCAAAAAAGGACACCAACAGCCTTGATGTTCTGCGTTCCCAGCTCCCCGAGGGCTCCAAGACAGCTTTCAGCTGTTCCTGGGCTGCTACTCAGAGACCACATCACACAGCTTAGCATCGCATCTGTGAATGTTGTCAGTGCCCTGGGAGGTCACTTTCCCTGGCCAGGGAACTTGAAGTCACTGCACATGTCTAAATATCCTTTTTTAAAAACAAAGCAAAAAAAACTAAACTCCTATCTCCTCTCTACTCTTATTCCAGTGTTGGTTCCTTGCTCCCCTGCCCTGGTCTCAATTGTTTGGCTGGAGTTAGTTGCATTCAGAGTCCAAGTCATTCACTTCCTCCATCTCGCGTCTAGAGCTCGTCTGGTCTCCCAGCCACTTGAAGCCTGTGTTCTTTGAATCTCCGGCACCAACTTCCCCTGCTTGGTCTTTCGCTAATTTCACAGGAAATGATTGTTTTTCCTCCCCAGTTCCTGTGTCCTCCTGGTCACTAACCCCTTCCACTATTGTCGTGGAAATTAGGGAACTAGGTTAGTCCCTGTTTCTATGGACACATCCTCTGTCTTCTAGACGATGAAACTCTCTGCAAGTCCAGGCTTAGCCTTTAGCCACTGGGGCTTCCCACGCTCTCAAGGTGCCTGATCCCAGCCCTGCCCGCCAGACTGCACCTCTGGCTCGCCTGGGATCTGGATCAGCAGCGGCCCAGTGGGGTCCATTTCCACGGTAACTCTATGCCTCACTTCCCTCCTCACCCATGTGTTCTCCACAATATTTCTCTTCACTTCATGGGTTTTTCACATAGCTGCACATCTTTTCTTCGTATTAGAGATACTCTGTCTCTCTGCCCTGTCTCAAGTCTATTCCTTTAAAAGATAAAAACTAAGTGCAGAGAAGTATGTTTAGTCTGCTGTCGGTTAAGGTAAAGAAAAAGACATGTATTTATATTTGTGTGTATATGCATAAACACGGGCAGGAAACAGACACAGGCCACTACTAATAATAGTGACCTGTTTGAGAGTGGGGACATGGTAGGTAGATGCAGACAGGAGTAGGGGGGAAACTTTTTCTGAATACTTTTGTATTTTTTTGACTTTGGAATCCAGTGCAAGGATTTCCTATTCAGTTTTTTTTTCCTTTAAATAACAGGTAGTCTGGGATGCCTGATTGACTAATGTGACCTGGTGAGGCCATGCGAAGTGAGTGACTCACCTGCTTGAGTCAGGGCTCTGCAGCCTCCTACCCACCTGGGCCTTAGCTCCTCAGGTGTAAAGCTGGCTGGTCCCAGCCCACTTACCTTGCAGAGGGGACACAGGGAGGCCCTCGTCTGGAGCCTGGCACAGGCCAGCACATGGAAAGGTCTCTAGTAAGGGCCTTCTCCCTCAAAAGTCATTTGAGATTTTAGGACCATTACTGTTTAGTAAATTGTTATCTCAGTTTACTGAAAGCTGGTGCTCAAGGGGTACACCTGGGCCTTGTGTTGGTTTTCTGCTGTCAATTACTTAAAACATACACCATGGCTTTTTCCTCTTGTGAACTCTAGTATTTAAGGAGATTGGAAGCTCTGAATCTCTGAGTTTACCTGGAAAAAGTACGTACTTTCCTTTTCCATACCTGAGATGCTTTACAAATCATACCGTCTGCCCAGCGCAGTGGAGTGCCACTGGAATAGGTCCAGCATCGTTTGAGAACATGGGCTCATGGTGAGGTTTGCAGGTAACCAAGATCACAGCTGGCTCTGAAGAAAAAATGCAGCATGCTGGGAGTGGCCAGTCCAGGTACCTATAATTGAGGAAGTGACCTGGTTGGGGAGGCGACTCATTTACCCTGGGTAATTGAGAAGCATTTATTGAACATCTACTCTGTGCCATAGGCTCTGTGCCATGGGATGACAAGATGGATAAGCACAGCGTCTCCTCCCAAAGTATTTATAGTGGGCTTGGGAAAGCAAGGCTTATGAGTGTTAAAAAATAAAAATAAAAATAACAGGAGATTTTCGTAACAGTTCAGCTCAATCACAGAAGAAAAACCATAAGGTAGTTGGTGACTAAAGTCTGTCTGCCTGGAGGAGGCAGCAGTGGGTGTGGGGAGCATTTTCTGTGGGCTGGAGAGGGCCTGGAAAGCTTCCTGGAGGAGGGAGTGGAGATGGCGGCAGCAGCAGCATTTGATCTGGACCCTGATGGGTAGTTGCAGTGTAGACGGATAAGTTGGGAGTGAGAAGAGAGCATCTCTAGTGGGTGTTGAGGCCAGGAGAAATGGGGAATTGCCTGGTTTGAAGGTGGGTAGAGGGAGATGAAGCTGGGCAGGTACGTGTAGGACAGATGCAAAGAGCCTTCAATAAGAGAGATTGAGTTGGAGTGTGCTGAACTTCAGAACAGGGGTGGGAGGAGGAAGTCCCAGGGTCTCACAGGGAACTCTTGTAAATCTCACGAAGATGGACAAGACAGGATCTAGCTCCTAGATGTTCAGTTTATGCATCTGTAGACTCCAGGAGGCTGGAGGCATGCCAGCCATTCTTTCACCATTGCTCTGTGGGGACATTTTCTTCTTAGGCATTTTACATGTCTGCTCATTCACTCATTCGGCAGGTATTTATGAGCTCTTACTCTGTGGCAGGCACTGTTCTAGGTGCTGGGTTACAGCAGGGAAAACACAAAACAGGATAACATCCCTTGCCACATTCCCAGAAGAAAAGAGGGACAATAAACAAGTGAGTTACATGCGTGGGAGGCCAGGTGCTGAGAGGTAGGGCAGAGAAAATCAAAGCAGGGAAGGAGATGGGGTGTGCTGCAGGGGGAGGGGAGCAGCAGGGGGAGGGCTGTAATTTTAAATAGAGTGGTTAGGGAAGGTTTCACTGACTCACCCTGTCACTGGGACTGTGTCTGCGACCATCGGGAAGGAGGCAAGGCCAGATCCTGCTGGGATCTTGAGCCCACTGTTGATCCTCTTCAACCTGTTGGGGGTCTTTGGCTAGGCAGCAGGGAGCCTTTGAGTGCTCTTGAGCAGAGGAATGACATGTGTGGGGCGATCTCCCTTGTGGCTTTGTAGGGGATGGGATATAGGAGGCTGAGACAGGGGAGCAGAGATTCAGGAGGAGATGACCTCTGTAGACTAAAAAAGTCTACCCATTTGACACTTTCCTGCCTGTGCCGAAAGCGCCCCATCTGTAAAATGGAGATAAATGGTACTTACCTTATAGGCACATTTTCAAAAGGATGAAATGGGTTACTGAATGCAGGATGCTTAGAACAGCACCTGACCTGTAGTAAGTGCCTAAAAATACTGTCTTGCTTGACTCTCGTCCCTCTGTCAGAATATATGTGTGTGTGTCAAATTAATGTGCTGGGGACATCCTTTCTTGTTCTAAAACCGATTCAAATGAAGAAAATCATGATGCTTTCCAGCATTAAATGAGATAATCCACGTAGTGGATCTAGGTTGTGGCGGATGAATACTAGGTGAATACTAGTTAAAAGTACTACTGTTACCACCCGATCTTACCTTGAAGAAAATGATTTTGCAATGGACATCCTTTGTAAAGTCTTCCAATTCAACCGTTGTTTATCAAGACTGTGGCATGCCAGGTGCTGTGCTAGGCATCTGATCCCATTTCATCTTTGCAGTAACTGCTCAAGATAATCAGTGCTGACCACATCTTACAGATGAGGACACAGATGCCCAGAGAAACTAAGACTTGCCAAGGTCACACAGCCAGTAAATGGCAGAGCTGGGATTAATCCACGAGTGGTCCATTGTGTAAATGTAAATATTGACATATAGGTTCTCATATCAGTCTCCCTTGGTATTAGGTACCCACAGAGAGGTACAGGGAGAGCAGAGGCATGGTCAACTTCCAGGACAGATCAAGGCAGTGTGAATGTAGTGGGGAAAGCATGGGTGGGAGACACTATGGGTGAGGCATGTCCTTTCTTCAGTGACTCAGCCCTGCAGGCCTTATCAGAGCCTTTCAGCCATCCTCTCAGAGTTTATCTGAGACCCATTTTGGTTTCCAAAAAGAAACAGATCCTGGCAGGTTCAAATCCTGGCTCCATCACTTACCAGTCATGTAAGTCCAAGATAGGAGTCCATGTCTGTGTGCCTCACTTTTGTCATCTGAAAACTTGCTTCATGTGGTTGTTATGACAATTAATATCAGAGAAGATATGTCAACACTTAGAACAGTGCCTGGCCATAGCAAGCACTCTGAAAGAGTTACTATTATGTTAATAATATTATATTATTTTTATATTGTAAGTGCCTTCTTAATCTCTGAGGTCAGAATAGAATGTCCCATCCTCTCTGCAGGATGATTCTGTAACACATTCTGTTTTGCCTTATTATATAGATGTGGGTGTAGGTCTCCTCTTGACAATGAATACAATTCAATCAGCATCTTTCTAAAATCCCCGAAGACCTGTGATTTGTCCTAGAAGCTGTCAATAGAGATTTGCCAAAAGCAGTGATTTCTGGTTTTCTTTTACCCTTCAAGCCACATATTCTGACCTGAAGAGCCCACCTCCCAGGATTTGGAAAATGTCTGATATTTCCAAGGGTGCTTTACAGTTTGCCAGACACATTCCCATTCATATTTCATTTGGTCTTCACAGTTACCTAGTGTGGCTCCTGGGTACTATCCCCATTGTACAGGTCAGGAGACAGAGACTGTGCAGAATTGAATCAGTTGCTCCAAGACTTGCAGGTGGAAGGTAATGAAACATGCACCCCCCTTCCCATCCCAAAAAGCCTTGTTCTGGAGTTTCAGATTGACAGTTCCCCTAAAGCCATTCATCATTTTCCCTGCAGCCCTTTTCCTAAAGAGGATTGGGAGGAGGTCATGTGACCAACCAACCTTTATACAATCCATCCTTCCTTCCTTCCTTCCTTCCTTCCTTCCTTCCTTCCTTCCTTCCTTCCTTCCTTCCCTCCCTCCCTCCCTCCTTCCCTCCCTCCCTCCTTCCCTCCTTCCCCTCTCTCCTCCCCTCTCTTGCCCTCCCCTCCCCTCCCCTTCCCTTCCCTTCCCTTCCTCCTTCTTTTTGGTGGTCCTCAATTATATGGAAATTTCTTCATTTGTTTTCCTTTTCTTTTAATTAATTTGAGACAGGGTCTCACTCTGTCACCCAGGCTGGAATGCAGTGGCGCTGTCACTGCTCACTGCAGCCTCAACCTCTTAGGCTCAGATGATCCTCCCACCTCTGCCTCTGGAGTAGCTGGGACTTCAGGCGCATGCCACCACGCCTGGCTAATTTTTTCTTTTCTTTTAAGACAGGGTCTCCCTATGTTGCCCCAGTTGGTCTCAAACTCTTGGACTCTAAGCTATCCTTCTATCTTGACCTCAAAAAGTGCTGGGATTACAGGCATGAGCCTCTGTGCCCAGCCTGTACAATTCTACTTTCATCCTCTGCTCCCAGGTCCTGTTACTCCCAAACTAAGCACATGGCGATGGTTTTGAGCTGAGCTGATGGTTGGAGTTGCTCACATCATCCCCACTGCATTTTCCCTTCTTTGTGGATCTGAGGTCTGGGCTGGGACTCAGCATTTGGAGCTTGGTGGGGAGTGGGAGACAATGGGGAGAGCATTGTAGCTTTAAGCATTTGCAGTGCCTGAGCATGAGATTGTCCTGAGTGTAGGTGCCCTAAGAGACCCTGAAACTGAAGGTGAAGGAGGCAAGAGGAGGAGCAGGTGCTTAGGTGTAGAGCCCAGAATCACTGCCTGGGGCGTGGCCAAGGGCCTGCAGGGGGCCAAATCAGAGGCCACAGGGCAGAGGGGTGGGATGGGTAGTATTTACTCCCTGGGAGGCAAACAGGCAAATGATCCTTCTAGCTAAAGTGGGACTAAACCCAGGGCTCAAAGTCAGCCCTTAATCCAGACAAAAAGTAGAAGATTTCCCTGTTTAATTCAGCTCAACTAACGTTTATTGAGGAAGTACCTATAGTGTTCCAGCAGGTGTGAGGAATATGAAGTTCAGTAAGATACGACCCTGCCACAAGGAGCTCAGGTTCTACAACCTTGGCTTTACCTGCGGCTCCTCCTCCCTCCTGGCAACTTTGAATGACTGGCTGGAGGCGCTGAGGGTGGTGCCTCTTAAGTGCACGTGGCAGCACATTAGCTTCTTGGCACCCCAGCACTTGGGCTAGAATTGGGGCCTGGCAGGTCCGCAGAGCAGCACAGACTGGCAGTTGGCAAACACACCTGCTTATGGAGTCAGACTCTGATCCTGCTGCGGGAAGAGAGAGGTTTCTGGGCTTTGGCAGCTGGAACTGATTCTCAGTTCCCTCTGTGATGGTCGTGTGACTGGAGGAGCAGAGGCAGGAGGGTCTGTGGGGTGCAGGTGAGAAAGATCCCAGTAGAATTGCCCCAGGGTGATGGCTCAGGCTGCCCACCCCTTAGTCAGGCCAGCTCCCCTTTCTCATCCCCCAAGCTGGCTGGTCTCCTCTCCTCTGTACCTGGGCCATCCCTGGCCCCAGCTCTGCTTTGATTCTTCACCACTCTTTCTTCTCTGCCTTTTCAACACCCTCATCCTCCAAGTCTGGATTCAGCCCTGCCATCTTCAGAAAGGCTTCCTAAACCCTCTCAGACCCAGTTCCCCCTCCTTTCTCCATATGCTTGCCGGGCAGAGAACCAACGGCCCCCAGTTCAGCATTTACCTGTTTCCTGGGAGTTCTTTCTCACCCTCTCTGCTTCCTGAAGGGAAGGCAGGGAACATGCTTTGTGTACCCACCATGTTCCAGGCAGTTACGTGGAGGCTATGTCTGTCCTTGCTCTGTTTTTTATGAGCTGTGTGACTTTGGGTAAGTGTTTTCATTTCTCTAAGTCTCATTTTCTCATTCGAGATTGAGGATGTGATGCCTGCCTCACAGGGAAGTGGTAAGAATTGGATGGAATAATCTATGCGAAGTACTTTGCACACAGGTCCAGGCTCATAGTAAATGGCTAACATATGGCAGCTCTTGTTATAATAGGTATTATCACATTGAATCCTCGCCCTAGCTTTATGAGGTAGACATCCCACAAAGGGGAGCAAAAGAGCCTTAGGGCTGAAATGACTTGTCTGAGGTCTCCCGACAGATAGGCAGCAAGGCTGGGATCCAAGCCTAGGGGTAGGCTGTCCTGAGACAGCACCCATCTTTCTACCATCTTTGCTTCCTGAGTCCTGGCCCCTGTTCCCATGCTTTTTAGTGTTCCTCACTGTCCCAGCCAGGGCATTCAGCAAATGCTGGTTGACTAATCTTTCCTGGCTGGTTTAAGGGAAACCAGGTTTGCGGGGGGACTGCAGGAAATGGGACCCCTTGAACATTCCATCCTCTTTCAGATTTCTCCGTGGTCCAAGTTGCCCATAGACCTCTGCCAGTGTACTGCATGCCACTCCAACACCAGGCAGGGCTATGCTGTGTAGCACCGTGTCTCACCTGAGAGTGAAACCCAATCATGCCCTCAGGGAAAATGAGCTGATTCCTTTTTATTTTTTAAATAGCAGAGAATAAAGTTATGTAAAAAAAAAAAAAAAAGAAAAGTAAGGGAAATACCTGCCTGGATAATCCCCCATGACTGGGGCAACCACTGTCTGAAGCTGGCTGCTGGAAAACAAAGAGAATGTCCATTAGCTGCCAGGTGGGCCCTGGGCAATGTGGCATTATGAAGCCTGTGCCCTGTGAGGGTCAGCAGGTGAGGCATCCCACTTGGGGTGGCTTATTGACCTTCCCTATGGCCACAGATACAGCCACGGCCCTGCCAAGGGCTGTTCCTGACATGACTGTGGTCAGGAAGATCTTCATATCATTCCAGATCATAGTTTCCAGTTTAATTCTCCAGCAAACGCTAGAAGCTCCCACTTGCATCTTGTCTGTGTCTTCTTTTGTACCAACTGATGCTTGCGTCTTTACTCCTCACTCCACTGGTTATTTAGTTTATGCCTGTGCAGACCTGGTGTTGGGTTCCCTGGGGCCTGTGGAAGGAGGCACTCGCCTTTGCTCATTTGTGTGTTCACCTCGTGGCTCACGTTGCAGGAGAGGTGGGTGGTCGGCAGCATGTTTTGGTTCTTAGGTTTTGTTACCAGGCCACGGATTTTTTTTTTCTGTTTCTTTATATTTTGTTTATTTTATTTTTGAGAAAGAGTCTCACTCTGTCACCCAGGCTGGAGTGCAATGGCACGATCTCGGCTCATTGCAGCCTTTGCCTCCTGGATTCAAGCGATTCTCATGCCTCAGCCTCTCAGGTAGCTGGGATTACACGCATGCACCACCACACCCAGCTAATCTTTATGTTTTTAGTAGAGATGGGGTTTCATCATGTTGGCCAGGCTGGTCTTGAACTTCTAACCTCAAGCAATCCACCCGCCTCAGCCTCCCAAAGTGCTGGGATTACAGGTGTGAGCCATTGCACCCGACCATTTTTTACATTTCTTTATAATCCTTTAAAAATACATCTGAAGGTGCAGCTTTTTTCTTGAAGGGAATTAAAACAATGCTATTAGTGAGCCTGGGCTACAGGAATAGATCACCTTTGGGGGCTGGTCCAGAAAGTAGTGAGTAAGTGAGACAAGGAAAGGTAATATTGTTTAGCACAGTGCTATGTGTCAGGCACTATAGTCGTCCCTGTGAAGTCAGAATCTCTTGGGACAGGTGGCTGAGAAAAAAAACAAAAGTAAAACAAAAAGCATGCAAGGGAGATTTTTTTTTTTTTTTTGAGATGGAGTCTTGCTCTGTCGCCAGGCTGGAGTGCAGTGGTGCAATCTCAGCTCACTGCAACCTCCGCCTCCTGGGTTCAAGTGATTCTTCCGCCTCAGCCTCCCGAGTAGCTGGGACCACAGGCATGTGCCACCATGCCCGGCTATTTTTTGTATTTTTTAGTAGAACGGGGTTTCACCATGTTGGCCAGGATGGTCTCGATCTCTTGACCTCGTGATCCACCCGCCTCGGCCTCCCAAAGTGCTGGGATTATAGGCGTGAGCCACCGCGTCCGGCCAGAGATGATGTTTTATAGCCTGTTGGCTGGTTATCAGGCATAGGCAAATCTTGCCTTCAAGAGCAGGAAACGCACTGATATATGCCATCCAGTGAAACCACACTAGGGCTCTTTGAGATGGAAATAACTAAGGTCCTGAAAAGGAAACTTGCCCAAGGATGCACCTGGGATGTCAAGATCCTGCGTCTCCTGTCAGTGTCTCAGGGCTGCTTTTTCCTCCGAGTGATTATGAATAAAGGAGCAGCAGGACATTGCCATCACCTCTGAGGGATCTGAGCACAGGAGTGACTGACAGTAGACATGGGCTGTGTGAGGGAGAGACCTCAGGCTCCAGTGAAATCAGAGTGTCCTGAGGAGGGGGCACACACTGGATGGAACAGGCATGAGGCACTAGTGGCATGACCTTGGCGAGTTAGTGATTGACCTCTCTGAGCCTCAGTTTCTTCCTGGAAAATGGAATGGATGATCATCCAGTGCCTAGTGTTTCATTGAGGGTTAGACAAGATCATATGACTCAAAGAGTGTGATCCTCAGTACGCAGCACATTGAAGTACTCAAACAAGGCAAGTTTTCTTGCCTTATCTCAGCTCCCCACTTTCTCTCTTCCTCTTTTAAAAAGAGTTGTTTTAAATAGCTATCTGGATTTTTTTCTGCACCACTTCAAAGTCAGTGAAAATCAGCTTTAGCTTCCTTCTTTGTCTTGTTTCACTCTGTTAATACGCATGGCCCTGGGGCTGGGTCTGAGGCTCTGTTCTCAACCAGGAAGCACAGGGCTGGGCTGCTGCTCTTGGTTTCAGTACCTTCCTCTCCCAGGAAGGGCCCTGGTCCAGAGGCTTGCAGTGGCCTCCCCTCACTTCAGTGTGTAGATACCTTGCTGCACCTATTTGCCCTCCCCTGGCTGCCCGGGTCTCCCTGGGAGTGCAGCTAGCTTTTCTTCCTGGGTGGGATGTGGTGATGACGAAGCAGCCACTTGTTGAGGGCTGTTATTAGTTGGGAGTTTTTTTTTTTATTTCAAGGCACAGAAACCAAACTTGAATGAGCTTAAGCAAAAATAGGATGCATAAGCCGGGCGTGGTGGCTCACGCCTGTAATCCCAGCACTTTGGGAGGCCGAGGCGGGTGGATCACGAGGTCAAGAGATCGAGACCATCCTGGTCAACATGGTGAAACCCCATCTCTACTAAAAATACAAAAAAATTAGCTGGGCATGGTGGCACGTGCCTGTAGTCCCAGCTACTCGGGAGGCTGAGGCAGGAGAATTGCTTGAACCCAG
>PVKV010035091.1:5691-17091 GCA_004027835.1 Alouatta palliata
CGAGACCATCCTGGTCAACGTGGTGAAACCCCGTCTCTACTAAAAATACAAAAATTAGCTGGGCGTGGTGGCGTGCGCCTGTAGTCCCAGCTACTCAGGAGGCTGAGGCAGGAGAATTGCTTGAACCCAGGAGGCGGAGGTTGCGGTGAGCCGAGATCGCGCCATTGCACTCCAGCCTGAGCAACAAGAGCGAAACTCCGTCTCAAAAAAAAAATAAAATAAAATAAATCTCTTGATCGGGTGTGGTGGCTCACACCTGTAATCCCAGCACTTTGGGAGGTCAAGGCGGGTGGATTACCTGAAGTCAGGAGTTCGAGACCAGTCTGACCAACATGGTGAAACCGTGTCTCAAAAAAGAAAAAAGGAAAAAAATCTCTTGTGATGCAGGAGCCTCACAGGGAACTGTCTGTTTCCATCCTGGGTGGGGTGTAGTGTGTATGGGGAGCTACTTTAGGGAGTACTATGTATGGAATTTTCCACTTGTGTCATGTTAGCACTAAAAAAGTTTTGAACTTTGGAACATTTTGGATTTTCGATTTTTGGTATGCTCAACCTGTATTCCATGTTACAGATATATCACAGTTTAGCCATTCACCCATCGAGGACATTGGATAGTTTTTAGTTTTTGGCTATTACAAATAAAGATGTGTATACATTTCAGTGTGAAAAGTTTTCATTTTTCTGGTAGAAATGCCAAGAGGTTGTATTGTATTTTAATTTAGATATAAATATCTAGATATTAACTCTCTAGCTTGATGGAAGTGCTGAAAGTCACTTTACTGGCATTATTAGAAAAATAATACTAGGGGCCAGGTGTGGTGGCTCATGCCTGTAATCCCAGCACTTTGGGAGGCTGAGGTGGGCAGATCACTTGAGGTAAGGAGTTCAAGACCAGCCTGGCCAACATGGTGAAACTTTGTCTCTACTAAAAATACAAAAAAAGCCAGGCATGGTGGTGCACGCCAATAGTCCCAATTACTTGGGAGGTTGAGGCAGGAGAAGTGCTTGAACCTGGAGGCAGAGGTTGCAGTAAGCCAACTGGAGTACTGCACTCCAGCCTGGGCGAAAGAGCAAGACTGTCTCAAAAAAAAAAAAAAGGAAAAATACTAGGAAACACTTCAGTAGGTCGTGAGTTCAAAGTAAGTCTTAAGGTAAATTATTTAACCACAGAGAATAAGCTTCAGGAATGTAGCTGAGAGGTGGCTCTCTCATGTCTTATTTTTTTGGAAGCTAAAATTGTAGGTATTAATTTTTTAAAAATCTGTAGTTAGCAGATAATGACTCTTGTTTAGGCTAATAAGTCTGATCTTTATTCAGTAATCTTGTCTAAAGTATCCAATATACAAGTTCAGTCAGCAAGTATTTAAGGCCAGGTGGTACGATGGCTCATGCCTGTGATCCTAGCACGTTGGGAGGCAAAGGCAGGAATATTGTTTGAGGCCAGAAGTTCAAGACCACCCTGGTCCACATAGCAAGACTCCATCTCTACAAAAAGAGTGCCTGATATTTACAGTGCCCTGGATATTACAAGGGAAACTTTTGGGGTTGTTTTTGGCATATTCTTCAGGATATTACTACTGATGTTTAGTTGCCACTAGAGTATTTGTATTACTGAATTTTTACACCATTGAATTTGCTGTGTTTTTATTCACAGAAAGATGAGCCAGATGCTTTCAAAGAGCTGGGGACTGGAAATAGAATTGCTACATGGCTGTTTTATGTAAGTTGTGGATAAAATTTTTAGGTTAAGTTGGAATTTGATCACATGACTCATTTTAATGTGGTGGTCTGTGTAGCTCTGATTTAGCATCCTATTTTCCATTTTTACAACTGAGTAAAGGGAGTTAAAAAATTTTTTTGCATTTGCAGCTTTTTCAGGCTGTAAGCTAGGTGTTTATTATAGAAACTTTGACAGACTTAGAATTGATAGTGCCAGTACTTGCAGACAATATTTTGGCATATAGGCTCTCTGTTTAGTCATATATGTGTATACAAGAATCTATGAATTTCTGTACATACACATTATTTCAGTAAATTTTCTTCTGAATTACATTTTTTATTGAAGTATATCAGAAGAGTGCACAAATTGTTATAACTTAATTGAAGTATATCATATCAGAAGAGTGCACAGATTAAGTGTTATAACTTAATTTTCACAAAGTGAACACTTCTGGTGTATTCAGTACTAAGATCAAGAAATAGCACATTACAACCCCCAGAAGCCCTACCTCCTTTAAGTTTTACAACAGTATGATCATAATTCAATTTTCAAAATTGTTCATATGTTTATATATGTGAAAAAAGTTTTGATTATAGTGTTTGTTCTAGTTACCCCAAATAAATCACTCCAAAACTCTTTTCTGAATGGTTTAAAATAACAACAATCATTTTTCAAATGAATCTCTAACAGTTGTGAGGTTGACTGGACCCAACTCATGGTGCCTGCTTCTCTGGCAGGCACTCTTGCCAGCAAGAGGGTTCCAACCTGAGTGGAGGGTGCGCAAGAAATAAAGGGAGACAGAAAGCGAGGTCAGGAGAGTTGAAGAATTTTTGCTCCAACAACCACTTTATTTTTCAGCAGTTCAATATTTATACTTTTTCTGGGCATTCTCTTACCTCTATGTTGCAATCAAGGGAAGCAACGTGCTCTAACCTTTCAGAAACTACAAAGTAACAATCAACATCTGTGCTCTCAATGCTTACACAGAGTGCTCTAAACATGTCTATGCTACCTCATTGTTTCTAGTGAAGGCCATCCATCTTGTGTTGTCTTTTAACCCAGTTCTCCTTTCATCCCACTCATCTGGTCTGGAGTTCCTTCCCTCTGGGGGCTCTGCAACTGGGCTCAACCTCCCCTATTGTGAAACTCGCTTTGCAAGACTTCACAAGGGAGGGCTCCCAACATGCTTCAAATTTGACATGCATTTGCAGTCAAATGCCTGGCACTGAGGTATCTTGAAGGCTAAGGTTGAGGCTGGCTATCAGCCAGAATGCCTAAATTCTGGCCAATATGTGTGGCTGAGCTATTTCCTCCAGCATAGTGACTGGATTGCAAGAGCAAGCATCCCAAAAGAACAAGGCAAAAGTACATGATATGGTTATGACGTATCCCCAGAAGTCGCAGATGTCATTTCTGCTGTATTACAGCAATGACAAAGATCTGCCCTGCTTTAGGGAGAGGGCACAAAGGCTCTGCCACTGCAGACAAATGTCAGTGTCACATAAACGCATGTAGGATGGGACATATTGGGATGTATTCTTTTTCATTCATTCATTCATTTAAATAGAGACAGAGTTTCACCATGTTGGCCAGGCTGGTCTTGAACTCCTGACCTCATGATCTACCTGCCTCGGCCTCCCAAAGTGCTGGGATTACAGGCGTGAGCCACTGCACCCGGCCATATTGGGATGTATTATATTTGGAAAATGCAATCTGCTGCAATGTCATAAACTTTGTTAACTTAAAAAAGACATTTTAGGCCAGGCGCAGTGGCTCACGCCTGTAATCCCAGCACTTTGGGAGGCCGAGGCAGGCAGATCACTTGAGGTCAGGAGCTCCAGACCAGCCTGACCAACGTGGTGAAACCCTGTCTCTATTAAAAATACAGAAATTAGCTGGATGTGATGGCGCAGGCCTGTAGTCCCAGCTACTCAGGAGGCTGCGGCACGATAATTCCTTGAACAAGAATTGGAGGCAGAGGTTGCAGTGAGCCGAGATCATACCATTGCACTCTCCAGCCTGGATAACAACAACAACAAAAAGATATTTTATATCTATATCTAGACTTAATTTTGGTTATTTCATTGCTTTTTCTATCCCTTGCCCCCATTTGAATTAAATCTTTTTTGCTGTCTACAGTATCTCACTGCCTACCAAATCTCTCTGCTCAATCTATTTTCTTCTCTCCCTTCTACCTTCCCCGTTTTTTTCTTCTTTCCCTTCTTCCCTGCCTCCCTTTCTCCCTCCTTCCCAATTTGTATTCCTCTCACAACTCCATCTTGTTTCCAAAAGGATGTAAGGTACATTACAAAGATTCATATAAAAAAGAGAAATATCACAAAGGGAAAACCAGGAGAAGGTTAGTACAGTATAGAAATTCATGCTGCAAAGGCTTGCATGTTTTCTAGAAGTGAGTCTCCTTAGAGTCTGTACCAATTTATATCCCAATTTTAAGTGGGATATATTTGTGAAGTATGTTTGTCAGACTTTTTGATCTGTGTATCTTTCACTTATCAAATTAGCAGTTATTGTGGCTTTCAATTGCATTTCTCTTATTAGAGAGGTTGAGCATCTTTTCAGATGTTTAAAACCCGTTAGTGTTTACATGTTCCTCGTTCTCCTTATATTTCTTTGTTTTATGAATTTTGATGCTGTATTATTTGGCCCACTATTCATGTATGTTAGATTATTTGACTATTAGATTGTTAGATTATTCATTTTTCCCTCTTAAGGTACATACACGCTTCCTGAAATAGTTGAATAGCTTTTTTTTTTTCCTTGTCAGTAAAATCTTTTATTTGGTTTATATTTCAAGTGTAATTTAAAAAGTTTATAAGCCAGGAAATTTGATCATATGAAAGCAAGGAGAAACTAAGCTAGACCATTTAGCTAAGCTCAGGGACAACATAAATTTATAAAAAATCAAAAATTTGACTTTTTTTCTTGCCATCAATCTTGCTTAAATATATCCATCATATTTCAGTTGCAAAAGATGGTCAAGAACTCAAGCTGAAGAGGTGTCTGCTGATTTTCGTTGCTTCAATCGGAACTTTTCACCATCAGTGTTTAGAAAGCATGCATGGCTCTCCTTCTGTTGATATCTCTCTTGATTTGGCAAAGAGAACAATAAGGACAGCAAATGGTTGCCAAATAGTCATCACAAATAGATCCAAGGATGCCATGTCGGGTCCTGTAGAGAGTCCTCATTGCGACGCTTATTCCACACAGACGGCATTCATTCATGTCAGATGCAGTTTGACACCCAAGGCACAAGAAACAAAATGTGCCACAGAGACAGACTCAGCAGTCGCTGAAGCAGTCACACATGCCTGCCTGCCAGTTGGAGTTCGCTGTATAGCATTTTAATTATTTTTTTCCATTATTTAAATACTATTGCCAAATGGGGCACATAAAATATCTAAAATTACTTTTCCTGTCATGCACAAATTTTTAATTTCCCCAGAGTTATTTTTTTCCATTGGTTAAATGTTCTTAGCTGTTTATTACTAATTATATATTTATCATTATAAAATACCTTTCATCTCATTTAATGCTTTTTACCTTGATTTAAACTGTGTCTACTGTGTCTCAGTCTCATATTAAGATCATACCCTGTTTTCCTTGGAAAGCATTTTCCCCAAATACTACCTTTTTGTTTTCTGTATAAGTCACTTATTTTAGGAGCAGCTCTGATATAACAAATAGTTGGATTTTGCCCTGTGATATAATCAGTCTGTACACGCCTGTAATCCCAGCTCTTAGGGAGGCAGAGGCAGGAGGATAGCTTGAGCCCAGGAGTTCGAGACCTGCCTGGGCGATATAGCGAGACCCCATTCTCCACAAAAAGGAAAAAAAAAAAAAAAAAAGAAAAAAAAAGCGTAAAAAAATCTTTACTGTATGATGCTTATTTCCTTTGCTTTGTTTTATGTAATCTTAAAACCGTAGTTTAAAAGGTTTCCCTGTTGGCCAGGCGCGGTCGCTTACACCTGTAATCCCAGCACTTTGGGAGGCTGAGGTGGGCAGATCACCTGAGGTCAGGAGTTCGAGACTAGCCAGACCAACATGGAGAAACTAAAAATACAAAATTATTTTTTTACTAAAAATACAAAATTAGCCAGGCTTGGTGGTGCATGCCTGTAATCCCAACTACTAGCGAGGCCGAGGTAGGAGAATCGCTTGAATCCGGAAGGCGGAGGTTGTGGTGAGCCGAGATTGCACCATTGCACTCTAGCCTAGGCAACAAGAGTGACACTGTCTCAAAAACAAAACAAAAGGTTTCCATGTTTATTCTAAGTTACCTTTTATGACTATAACTTTATATAATCATTTAATTTTCTCATTTTTATTTAATATGTTTGATTCCCTACCATGAGAACTGGCAAAACTGATTTTATTATTTTTCTCATTATTTTTATTTTACATTTCTTGAGCACCTACTGTTCTTGAGGTACTTTTCTAGACATTAATGATCAGCAGTGAACAAAACAGATGAAAATTCCTGCCTCCATGGAGATTACATTCTAGTACAATAAAATACATATTTATATCTCTGAATTGATTTATTAGTTTTAAGTCATTTATTTTCCCTCTGGCTATTAATAAGTGCCTATCCCAAATTATATCCCCATTCTCCCTTCCTGACAGTTTTTTGTTAATCATTCCTTTGCTTTTTGTAGTTTTTTTTACTTATGTATATAAACCTAAATGGCATTTTGTTTTACTTTTGAAAAACTGGTAACATGTACAGAATCTTGGGAATAAGTCCATATGTTACCAATATTCTAGTATCCAGTATCAAGTCTTTATTATGGCAGTTTTACTTTATTTTACCAGCACTTTTGATAATACCCTCTTGTTTCTTACAGATGAGTGATGTGTCTGCAGGAGGAGCCACTGTTTTTCCTGAAGTTGGAGCTAGTGTGTGGCCCAAAAAAGTAAGCTTGTTTGGTTTGTTTTTGGTTTATTAATTTTTTCCCTAAGGAAAGGATGCATTTTTATTCATCGTCTAATGAATTACAGTTTTTTCTTTTTCTTTTTTGAGACATCATGTTCTCACTCTGTTGCCCAGGCTGGAGTGCAGCAGTGCAAACATAGCTCACTGCAGCTTTGACCTCCTGGGTTCAAGCCTCAGCCTCCCAAATAGCTGAGACGACAGGTGCACGTCACCATGCCCAGCTAATGTTTAAATTTTTTGTGTAAACAGTGTCTCTCTGTATTGCCCAAGCTGGTCTTGAACTCATGGGCTCAAGTGATCCTCCCACCTCAGCCTCCCAAAATGTTGGGATTACAGGCATGAGCCCCTGTGCCCAGCCAAATTACATTTTTAAAGGTAGTGTGCTTAAGGACAACATTATTGGTAGGTAAAAGTTCTGGTATTTTGATGGTCCTTGCCGTGAGTACTTAGAGATAATGAATGACCAGGAATTCGTATTTAAAATTTTTCATTTTTATTTTTTTTTTATTTTTTATTTTTTTTTTTTTTTGAGACAGAGTCTCATTCCGTCACCAGGCGCCAGGCTGGAGTGCAGTGGCGCGACCTCGGCTCACTGCAACCTCCACCGCCCGGGTTCAAGCAATTCTCCTGCCTCAGCCTCCCGAGTAGCTGGGACTACAGGCGCGCGCCACCATGCCCAGCTAATTTTTTGTATTTTTAGTAGAGACGGGGTTTCACCATGTTGACCAGGATGGTCTCGATCTCTTGACCTCGTGATCCACCCGCCTCGGCCTCCCAAAGTGCTGGGATTACAGGCGTGAGCCACCGCGCCCGGCCTAAAATTTTTCATTTTTAAAATGGGTTCTATATGGTGTTTTCTCCTCCATCTCGCTATGTAAGATTTGTTAGCTTTGTTTTGGCAAATACTTTTGTTGTCAAACATTTTTATGGTATTTTTTATATGATCAAAAAGGTTTTTAAAATGGTAGAATCATATTTTCAGAATTCTATTAGAGGAAGATAAAATGCTGCTATAGAGTTGTTCTTCTGCAGGAACAAAGGAAAATTAAGAACTACTGAAAGCGGCTGGGCACGGTGGCTCATGCCTGTAATCCCAGCATTTTGGGAGGCCAAGACAGGCAGATTACCTGAGGTCAGTAGTTGGAGACCAGCCTGGCCAACACGGTGAAACCCTGTCTCTACTAAAAATACGAAAATTAGCTGGGTGTGGTGGCAGGCACCTGTAATTCCAGCTACTCAGGAGGCTGAGGCAGGAGAATCACTTGACCCTGGGAGGTGGAGGTTCTAGCGAGCTGAGATCGTATCATTGCACCTTCAGCCTGGGCGATAGAGCAAGACTCGTCTCAAACAAACAAAAAAGAACTACTGAAAGAGATAACCTGGCATTGTACACTTGGGGATAATTTTGAATTGTTCTCCATAGGGAACTGCTGTTTTCTGGTATAATCTGTTTGCCAGTGGAGAAGGAGATTATAGCACACGGCATGCAGCCTGTCCAGTGCTAGTTGGCAACAAATGGGGTAAATATTTCATATTTTCTGTGAAGAGAATGTGATTTTTGTTTCATATTTTACAACTATTATAATCTGTATCTTATAAACAATTTGCTTAATACGGTTTTAACATTGTACAGGTACAACCAAACAACTGCCTGATCTTAATATACATTTATAAGCAGAATTTTGATGACAAATTTTGTTTTTAACTCTATTTCCACTTATTCCAAGAAACATTGACTGACTCAAAATTGAATAAGACAATATCTTCCCCTCAAATGGTTAATAATCTGATTAGACATATTAATACAAAAATATAAACAGATGATGATTGCCTAAGTTTGGGGAGTCTTCTTCAAAGCTTATTTTTAAAATTTGGTCCTGAAGTTAAAACAGCAGTTTTCCAAACATGTTAGATACCAGGTCCTAATGTGAGGCTTGAGTAGCACCTAGTGTGCAACATTTAACACATATTAAAACTATGTGTCCATTTTAATCTGTGTTACTAGCCACATGTTTAGTGGTTACATATAGGACATAACAAGGTTGAGGAGTGAGGCCTGATCAGGATTTTAAAATCTCCCCTCGTTATTATAGTATTTAAGAACCACTGGGCTAGAATGAGGAGAGGCTAGCTGGTGAGAGAGTTCAGAAAGCTGTTTTCCATTGTCTAAGGGGGAGATGAGAACAGCATGGATGAAAGCATCAGTGAAAGGGTTGGAGAGCTAATAAATTCGAAAGAGATACAAGGAAAACTGTCAGGGTTTGATGAATAAAGAGTAGAATACAAGGTTGTAAAAGGAAAAAGGAGTTAAGAATTAAGTTCTACTTTAGATATTTTGAATGGGTTCTATGGTACCAGAGACACACACAAAAAATAGAAAATGCTTTTTGGGATACATTTTTATATGATACACATTTTTGAAAGGTATTTTGGAAACTTAGTCAGCATATAATAGCAATGATTGATCCAAGAGTTTTTCCTTTAGAGTGGAAAGTTTGTGTTCATTATTAAAATGTCTTTGTATTTTGGAGGTTGTACTTTGAAAACAATACATAAAGCAATATTCTCTCTCTGTACCTGTATCTTAAGTCCATTTGTGTCTGATTTCAAGCCTCACATTGATCATTGGAAACTTTAAGAAATGCACATAGACTTGGAAATATACATATTACATATATGTATGTACATAAACACACATAAATGTGTACACATATGTATATAGATATATAAAATCTGTGTTTTCAGCATTTAGCCAAGTTTTTAAGTAGCATCTGCCTTTTTCTGGTTTTGGTGTTGAACTTTTATCCCATGCTGAAATTTTGTTATAGACCTAGCTTTTAGAAACTAAATACTAATTAGATGGGGGGAAATTAATATATAACTTTTCTCTCACAGTATCCAATAAATGGCTCCATGAACGTGGACAAGAATTTCGAAGACCTTGCACCTTGTCAGAATTGGAATGACAAACAGGCTTCCCTTCCTCTTCTGTTGTACCCTAATGTGTCTGATACACACATTTCCTAGTCTTAACTTTCAAGAGTTTACAATTGACTAACACTCCATGATTGATTCAGTCATGAACCTCATCCCATGTTTCATCTGTGGACAATCACTTTGTGGATTTTTCTTTTAAAATTAACACTAAATCACCACATTGCAAACGTAAAACCTTAAAGTGCGGTTGGTATCACAGAAGACAAGGCAGAGTTAAAGTGAGGAATTTTTAATTTTATATTTAAAGAACTTTTTGGTTGGATAAAAATATAATTTGAGCATCCAATTTTAGCATTTCATTACATCTCAACTGGTGGGTGTTTGTTAAGCTCTAATGGGCCGCGTGATAGGAAACGAATGCCTTACAGATGTGTCTAGGTGTTATGTTTACCTAGTATCTTATTCTATTTTCTGGATTTGCCTGAAGACTAGTAATAAACTAGGACAGTAACTGGGTTCCATGTGATGTTTGCCCTTTCATATGATCTTCTAAGTTGATTTTTTTCCTCCCAAGTCCTTTTTAAAGAAAGTATACTGTATTTTTACCAACCCCTTCTCTTTTCTCATAGCTCTTCTGTGGTGAATTAAATGTGCTTGAGTTAAAATACTTTGATTTCTTTTTTTTTTTTTTTAATAGAAAGTCCTGCATAACAACACTGGGCCTTCTTCACTATTTTTTTCTCCCTTTTTTAAAATGACAGGTGATTTGTCCAAAAATTTTGCTGTTTTTCTTAGTGCTAATACCTTGCCTCTTATTCCTGCTACAGCAGGGTGGTAATATTGGCATTCTGATTAAATACTGTGCCTTAGAAGACTGGAAGTTTAAAAATGTACAAGTCCTTTCAGTGATGAGGAATTGATTTTTTTAAAAGTCTTTTTCTTAGAAAGCCAAATGTTTGTTTTTTAAAAAATTCTGAAATGTGCTGTGACAACAATGACCTATTTATGATCTTAAATCTTTTTTTTTAAAAAGTTTGTTTTCTGTGTGGTGTTTTCATATTTAAATCTGAATGTATGATGTGGCAGTAACAGATTAACTTATGCTATTTCTTTAGTACATAGGGCTTAGGTTTATACTCTTGGTTTCCACTCACACTAATGATGTCACATGGTTAAGGGAGAAAAATTTAGGCTTTCTGAAGTTTCAGATATTTAATCAAAATTTATTTCCTTCGAAGACAGCTCTAAAATACTTTACTATGGTTACAAAGTTATTACAAGCCAGGCGTGGTGGCTCACGCTTGCAGTCCCAGCACTTTGGGAGGCTGAGGCAGGTGAATCAGCTGAGGCCAGGAGTTTGAGACCAGCCTGGCCAACATGGTGAAACTCCATCTCTACTAAAAATACAAAAATTAGCTGGGTGTGGTGGTGCACGCTGGTGCACGCCTGTAGTCCCAGCTACTTGGGAAGCTGAGGCAGGAGAATCGCTTGATCCCTGGAGGCGGAGGTTGCAGTGAGCCAAGATCTTGCCACTGCACTCCAGCTTGAGTGACAAAGCAAGACTCCGTCTCAACAAAGAAAAAGTAGTCATTAGGCCGGGCGCGGTGGCTCACGCCTGTAATCCCAGCACTTTGGGAGGCCAAGGCGGGTGGATCACGAGGTCAAGAGATCGAGACCATCCTGGTCAACATGGTGAAACCCCGTCTCTACTAAAAATACAAAAATTAGCTGGGCATGGTGGCACGTGCCTGTAGTCCCAGCTACTCGGGAGGCTGAGGCAGGAGAATTG
>PVKV010035092.1:0-16990 GCA_004027835.1 Alouatta palliata
AACTCCGTCTCAAAAAAAAAAAAAAATCTTCAGACACCATGATGCTGGGACTAGGGCTGACCCTAGATGAAACTCTAAGGTAACCAAATTAGGATCGTCACCTTGCCGGGCGCGGTGGCTCACACCTGTAATCCCAGCACTTTGGGAGGCCGAGGCGGGTGGATCACAAGGTCAAGAGATCGAGACTATCCTGGTCAACATGGTGAAACCCCATCTCTACTAAAAATACAAAAATTAGCTGGGCATGGTGGCACGTGCCTGTAGTCCCAGCTACTTGGGAGGCTGAAGCAGGAGAATTGCTTGAACCCAGGAGGCGGAGGTTGCGGTGAGCCGAGATTGCGCCATTGCACTCCAGCCTGGGTAACAAGAGCGAAACTCCGTTTCAAAAAAAATAATAAAATAAAATAAAAAAATAAATAAATAATAAAATAGGATCATCACCCTCCTCCCTCCCTCCTGGTGGGAGCCCACTGTCATCCACCGCAGCCTTCAGTATCCTTCCAGAGGCCTCTGGCTGCCTAGGCTACTTAACAATGGCTCCTCACTCCCAGTCCACTACTTTCTAAGTCATCCATACTGAGCGCAGAATCCCAAGTCACCCCTTCTCCTAGGGAATGGGATCACATGGTACCAGACCAGAATCTCTTCTGCTGTCTCCATGGTCCAGATAGAGCAATAGGATTTGGTGTGGGCCTGACTGAGACTAGTAGGGAAGGCCCTTTTTTCTTTTTGAGATGGAGTCTTGCTCTGTTGCCTAGGCTGGAGTGCAGTGGCGTGATCTCAGCTCACTGTAACCTCTGCCCCAGGTTCAAGTGATTCTCCTGCCTCAGCCTCCCAAGTAGCTGGGACCACAGGCATGTGCCACCACATCCAGCTAATTTTTTGTATTTTCAGTAAAGACAGGGTTTCACCATGTTAGGCAAGATGGTCTCAATCTCCTGACCTCATGATCCACCTGCCTTGGCCTCCCAAAGTGCTGAGATTACAGGCGTGAGCCACCATGCCCGGCCAGGGAAGGTCCTTTTCATAGAATGTTGGCCTGTTCCCGAAGGCACTGCTCATGGAAGAATGGATAAAGTCATTCGTGCTGCATTACTCAAGGGGCAGCCCAAGCTAGTGCTTAGAACACCAGTAAAACAAGGGAACTGAAAAATGAAAGAAAAAATTAGAAACAGAATTTGATAATCTATATACAGTACATGTCTTAAGTATAATGATGTTGAACTTTCTTAAATGTTTCATATGTTAAATGTTTCTTAAACGTTTCAGAATATTTTTATTCTGATTACATATGAAAAATGGGACATGACAATCTTTTCAGAGTTTAGAACCTTAAAGTCTTCATGTAGTCTTGGTTAGGTGGAAGGTCTCTTCCTGGATGAAACCTTTCCTGACTCCTTGCCCAGGTAATACCACCTACTCCTATTTGGAGCCTTCTAAATGTACCCTATTCTAAACTTCTATCACTCAGCTTACCTAGTCTTTCTTTGCTTCTACATCGCAAGTCCCTCCAGGGAAGATCCTGGGTTTTATTCATCTTTGTAACGTTAGCACCTGTGCCTAGACTGTATGAGTAGGAACTCAATAAATGGCTGATGGGATTAATGAAGAGACTGTTTTTTTTCTTTCCACAAATAGACACACACAAGTTTTCTAATAATAGAATTAGGTCTTTAAAAAAAAAAAAAAAAAGGCCCAGAGATCCTTTTTGGGTTGCTACCTGTCCACCCAAGACTATTTCCTTGATCTCTCCAGCGTAGCAGCAGACCATAAAAATGGACACAGCGTGCTGAGAAGTAGCTGAAACAGCCTAAAGAATGGTTCTTATGGCCATGCACGGTGGCTCACGCCTATAATCTCAGCACTTTGGGAAGCCAAGATGGGTGGATCATGAGGTCACGAGTTCAAGACCAAACTGGCCAACATGGTAAAACCCCATCTCTACTAAAAAATACAAAAATTAGCTGGGCATGGTGGCTTGTGTCTGTAATTCCAGCTACTTGGGAGGCTGAGGAAGAATTGCTTGAACTGGGACCCAGGAGGCAGAGGCTGCAGTGAGTCAAGATCATGCCACTGCACTCCAGCCCAGGCTACAAAGCGAGACTCCATCTCAAAAGAAAAAAAGAATGGTTATTTTGGGAGGTTTCAGTCTCTTTGAGAATCTAGTGAAAAACAGATCCTTTCCCCAGGAAAATGCATTTAGACACACAATTTTCTAGTTTGGTTCCTGGACCACTCGATTGCCCCTCTTCCCTGGGAGGCTTCCCAATCCACTCTCCACCCCCAGCTTCCCTCCCACTCCCACAGGTAAAGAACCCCTACCCCATGTCATTGCACTCCAGCCTGGGCAACAGAGCGCGACTCTGTCTCAAAAAAACAAAAACAAAAAAAACCCTACCCTAGAGGCACTCGGTTCTAATCAGCATTGAGAGTGAGGCCATGGTCAGCTGCCCTATCCTGGTGAGCCCACTCTTGTTCATTCTAAAATTCTGTAACACCACTACTGCCCATTCACGGCCAAAGACCTGGGGCCTCCATGGGAATGGCATATAGTCTGAGAAGAAACAGAGAAGTTTCATCAAGGGGAGAAGGAAAGGAAAACAGGACAGTTAAGCAAACAAAAAACAAACCACCTGAGTTACCAGAAGGGGAACAAGCCTAACCATACAGCTCCTCTTCTGAATAGCTATATCTCCTCATTACCTAGTAAACTGCCACCAAATGTAAGAAGAAATGAGGAAGAGTTCAAGCATTTCTTTTATTACCAAAAACAATTGTTAATAAACACACTCAATGCCTCCAATCCTGTCCCTGAGGATAACCATGAAAGTCCTTGGGGATGTAGAGGAAACCTTAAGAGAAAAATGGCTAATTGGTTCTCAATGCCTTGGCTGGTGATGAAGAAAGGACCCTTGTAGGGGCCAGTCACATGCCACCCTTGGGCCTAAGGACCCCTAACGATGGGAATGGATGTGAGCTAAGGATTTAATCACTGTCAAGCATGTCTTGAGGGTTATGGTTAAGTCTGGTAACAACCCCTTTAACAAGAACACACAAATCCAGGAGCCCCTCAAAGAATCCAAACTCCTCAGGCTCCCCACAAAATGCAGTCTGGCAGAAAAGGGAAGTCTTTAGAGTCTGCAGAATGATGCAGACTTGGGCCAGAGTGGACCACACCCCTCTCAGCACCACTCCTAAAGGCATCCATTGGCAATAGCTGCCCACTAGGGACACTGCCACTTGCCTGGCTCAAACTCCGGCGCCTGGGGAAGAAGTGGTCTGGCTCTGCGGCCTTCACACCATCTGGATCTCTGGCTCCTCAGCTATTCCTTGAAACTTTTCCATGATATCCCCTGAGGGTGGCTCGGGGACTGGGGGAAGCTCTCTTGGGGCTTCAGACAGCACATAGTAGACAATCTCTTGCTGACCTTCGGCACTGGTCTGATTCACCACATGGATGACAGAACTGGGGTTGTCCTGAGAGGCTGAGAGGGCTGTCCCTTCATCGCCCTTGCCCTCTTCCTCTTCTTTACGTCCTGGCTCCTCTGGCACTGTTTCTAGAATAATGCCCTGCAGGCTGCTCTCATTCAGTGACGCTTCTAGGGCCGATGCCTCTTGTGGTTGCTGCAGCAGTTGCTGTGTCAGCTCTACACTCTCATAGCGAACCAGCTGCAGCCGCATGTAGCCATCTTCATGTTCCTTGTACCTGGTGAGGTAGGAGCATAAAGGGCAGCAAACCCAGCAGGAGGATACAGAAATGGCCTGGAGGCCGGCAAAGTAAGGAACAAACATGAGGGATGGAAGAAGTCCTGAATTCCAAGTGACAGGAGTTGAAGACAAAAAAGGTCTTTATTAGAGTATGTAGAAGAAAAGGCAAGACGGAAAGATCATTACTTAAAATGGAAAGTTTTATGTAGAAACCCAATTAGAGAAACAGACTGACTGACTGACTGTGTCGGAGGATAAGAGTGTCAAAGATTTTATGAGAAGGCCTTGGAGCCAAGGATTAGAACCCTGTAGTTCTGGCTGCAGGACCTTTTGGCACCATTTATTGGGTTTGGCACCATGCCTACAAGATTCAAAAAACAGAAAAATAAGCTTTGCTCCACCACTATTCTTAGGGTTCTCTGAATCTAAATGGAGACGGTAGACATAAAACCACCATCAAATTAAAGTTTTTAAAACTTGTTGAAAAGGTATAAAAACAAGTGTGTTAATCTGGGAAGGAGGGTTGAGAGACATACCGAAAACGGGGATGCCCTGAAGGCCACTTGAACTGGTGCTTCTTGCGAAGGTGCACGGTGAGGTTGTTACCCCGTGTGAAGCATTTGTCACACACATGACATTTGTACCTTGGCTCAGAGTCTCCCTGATGGGGAAGGGAGAAATGAGACCAACTTTTCACCCCAGGGTCCCCCATACCTCCACTAGTCCTTCCCACCAACGGCCTCACTCACTTCATGTACTTTGCGGTAATGGGACTTGATAGAGCAGAGGGAACGGGCACTGAAGGTGCAGTTCTCAAAATCACACCTGTAGGCTGGCTCCTCGCTGTGGGTATCCAGGTGCTTCTGGAGGTCAATAAGATTCTTGCAGCTGCCATGAGAAATCAGGAGGGATTGGAGGACATGGGGAACTCTGGAACATGAACTGTTTTCTGGTCCCTGGTTCCCCTTACCTGTAGTCACAACAGTCACATTTAAAGGGCCGGTCCTCACTGTGACGAAAGCGCATGTGGTTGCGGAGAGAGGAAGGCAGCGGGCAAGTCATGTCACACAAAGGGCACTTATAGTGATTCACTGAGAGGAGCAGAGAGGAGGCTGTGATGTGAGAACCTGCAGAACGTTAGAGGGCAGCAGGGAGGCTAGGGGCTGCAGGCACTCACCATGGTTGCGCATGTGGTCCCGCAACAGCCGCTCTGTGGCAAATCTCTTGGAACAGTGAGAACACTGGAAGTGCTGCTCTGGGGTGGGGCAGGCGGAAGAAAGAAGGGCTGTAGGGGATAGTGGAGAGGCACAGAAAGGAAAGGAGAACCATCCCAGGCAGAAGGGAACCACCCAAGGAGAAAAGGGGAGCTTAGGGAGCTATGCATGGACACAGTATCATGGAAAGAGCATGGGACTTGGAGAACCTGAGTTAGAATTCCAGCTTCACCACTTACTAGCTGTGTGATCTCAGGTAAGTGATTTAACCTCTCTGAGCCTCAGTTTCCTCATCTGCAAAAAGGGGGATAAGAACAGCCTACCTCATGGGGCTGTTGTGAGGATTCCCTGAGATAACTGATATTACACACGGTAAGTACTGAATAACAATGTCTATGAATCTGAACCAGCAAAGAGACTATGGGAGGTACCTGGGCCCAAAAAGAAGAGAGAGCCAAGAGGCAGGTCTCTTCAGCAGCCACCCCCACTAGACACACGCCCCTAACTCGTTCCAAGCAGGACAGCCTGCATCCACCCCACTTCCTCTGACTACTTACGATCCAATGAGGTCTGGCGACGGATGTGATCTAAGAACTTGGTATTGTTAGCAAACATGCCCCCGCAGGTGGGGCAGGCTACCACTTTCTCCTGGGTATGGCTGCGGAGATGCTCCCGAAGTTTACTGCGGTCCTTGAAGGTGCAGGTACAGCCTGGGAAGGAAACTTGTCAGTCTCCAGCCACAAAACCCCAGTTTTGGCTAGGATCTAGTACCCCTAAGTCTCTCCAGCCAGCAGCCAACCTTGTCCCTGTAGGACTCCCATCCCTTCCTGTCCTAGCTCTTCAGCAACCCCAAGGTTTCTTCCAGAGGCCAGAAGTTAAGGAGTAGCCCTACCTTTCCAGCCACACAGCACCACAGGGTTGTCCTTGCCGACTGCTTCGTATTCACAGCACAGACTGTGGGCTTCCACATGGCGATAAAACCACTCAGGATTGTCGAAGGAACTCTGTGCCAGGGGCAACTTGGGGTGAGGACTGAGGGTGGGTGGAGGAAATTACCCCTATGTGCCCAAATAATTATTGGCTCTCTCCCAAATTAACTTGATGGGGATGGGAAAGTTTGAGGAAAGGAGCTACACAGAAATGGAGTGGCCGGGCATGGTGGCTCAACCCTGTAATTCCAGTACTTTGAGAGGCTAAGGCAGGAGAATCACTTGAGGCCAAGAGTTCGAGAACAACTTGGGAAACATACCCAGACCCTGTCTCTAAAAAAACATTTAGAAATTAGCTGGGCCTGGTGGTATATGCCTATAGTCCGAGCTACTTGGGAGGCTGAGGTGGGAAGATTGCTTGAGCCCAGGAGTTCAAGGTAACAGTGAGCTATGATTGCACCACTGCACTCTAGCCTGGGCTTCAGACCAAGAGCCTGTGTATAAAAAAATAAATAAATTTTAAAGAGAGCAAAAGAAATGGAGAAGAGATACTAGCAGGAATCTTGGAAACGTAAGGCATCCCTGAAAGGGACAAGGCATCAGAGTTAAGATCCCCAGCTTCCTTCCACCCCGATTACTGGCACTGCCTGCTGACCTCACAGTGCTCCCACAGACACAGGAAGTGGTCAGGGATGTCAGGAATGACGTTCCGGCTCTGGAAGTCCAGGATGCAGGGGCCGAGGTCAGCCTGGCTTTGCAAGGCCTGCAGCCCCCACTGTTTCAGCTTGGTGTGGTAGCAGTGGAAGTAGACATGGCGGATGAGGTCAGCAGAACTGTCCAGAGAACAAAAGCCACATTCCTGCCACAAGCAGGAGAATTCTTCCTCTGTAGAAAGGGGTTTAAAAGGAAGAGTGTGACACTTTCCAAGGCTCAAGTCACCTTCCACCTGCAGCACGAAGCAGACAGTGAGGAGGCCGGACTCTAACCAAATTACCAGGAGTTCATTTAGCAAATACCGGTATTTAATGACCATAAATTGTGTGCCAAGTTTAGGGACTATAACAAGTAAAAACTGTCCCGCTCCTTGCCCACATAGCTTTCAGTCAGGGAGAAAGCATAATCATCAAATAATCACATCCATAAATATAAAACTGCAACCAGTGATGAGTGTTACAAAGGGGGGATATATGTGGTGCTATGAAAGTATTAAACAGAGGTAATTTGATGTAGACATGGGTGTTCTGAGAAGTGTCCACATGTTGAACTCTGAAGGATGAAGGATGAGTATCTGTAAATAGGTGAAGAAGTGTGGTCTAGGCAGAGGTAAGAGTATATACAAGGCCTATGCCAGAAACAGAGACAGCAGAAATGCCTGGCATGCAAGACCTCTGACTTGAGTTTCTGCAGTTCCTGATGAATATGCCGCCTCTCGATCTCAGACACCTCCCACTTCTTATAAAACCACCAATCCTCCTTCCCCTCATGTTTTGCTCAAGATCTTCTTTCTCCAAGAGGCCCCATCAACTCTTCCAATCCATTTCCTATCTCTCTAGCATCTCTAAGCACTCTATTTTCAGTGCTTTATAGGAATTAACTTGTTTTGAAACATACATGCTTTAGAAAATATAATCATTCCCCAATTTTTCTTTTGTATAAATATGACTTGACTTTTGAAACTATAGTTCATAGTCACCAGACTTAAAACAAAATTTGGGGTGAGAGGAGAGCTGCCTCCATATTTTCTGTAGAATAGAGTTTTTCAGACAGTGTTGTGACCCACTAGTGGTGATGAAATCAGTTTAGTGAACTGCAAGCCACGTTTTCTTTTTAAATAAAATAGAACATCGCAGAAAGCATTTAGTAAAAAGAAAGTATTATTTCAATAACTTTTGTGTACAAGGTTGTGATACAAAATGTATTCCTGGGACACATGTTCTCAGAACCTCCTGAGGGCTGTGTCACAGACAAAATAAAAATATATTAAAATAAAAGAAAAACGTATTCCTGCCAGCTGTAATGGCCTATGCCTATAGTCCTAGCTGCTCAGCATGCTGAGGCAGGAGGATCACTTGAGGCCAAGAGTCTGAGATCAACCTGGGCAACATAGGGAGACTCTGTCTCTAAAAAAGTTGTTTTTTTTTTTTAAAAAATCCTGCCACTTCTTAGTACCATGACCTTGGGCAAGTTATTTTACTCCTCTGTGCCTCTGGTTTCCTTATAGGTAAAATGGGCATAATGATAGTGCCTATCTCATAGGATCTGTGGAAAATAATGCTTTAATGTAGGTTAAAAAAAGTACTCAGCAATACTTGATACACAGTAGGTACTATAGAAGAGTTCACTATTGTTATTGTTTTCAGATTGGATTTTATTAAAATCCCAGTTATTTGATATCGATAAAAGGCATACCTAAAACATAAGTCAGAGAAAGGTTAAAAAAGTAGGCGGTGAGGCCAGGCAAAGTGGCTCACACTTGTAATCCCAGCACTTTGGGAGGCTGAGGCGGGCAGATCACAAGGTCAACAGATCGAGACCACCCTGGTTAACATGGTGAAATCTGGTCTCTACTAAAAGTACAAAAATTAGCTGGGCGTGGTGGCGTACCTCAAGTCCCAGCTACTCAGGAGGCTAAGGCAAAAGAATTGCTTGAATCTGGGAGGCAGAGGTTGCAGTGAGCTGAGATCAAGCCACTGCATTCCAGCCTGGCAACAGAGCAAGACTCCGCCTCCAAAAAAAAAAAAGTGGGAGGTGGGAGTGGGGTTGGACTTGGACTTGGTGGCATAAGCTAACAGTCCCAGCTACTCAGAAGGCTGAGGTGGGAGGACTGCTCAAGGCCAGGAGTTTGAGATCAGCGGGCAACATAAACAAGACCCTGTCTCTAAAACAAAAAAAATTTTTTAAAAATTGGCTTGTTGTAGTGATAAATGCCCGCAGTCCTAGATACCTACTTAGGAGGCTGAGGCAGGAGGATCCTTTGAGTGTTGAAGGCCACAGTGAGCTACAGTTGTGACAATGCACTCCATCCTGGGGTGTGTAGCCCTGTCTCCAAAAAATAAGATGTATTCCTGACTGATGGTTGCAGTAAAAGAAGAAAAAAGCTGGGAATACTAGCAGAGTAAAAAACAAACAAACAAACAAACAACACACACACACACACACACACACACACACATTGCTAACAGTTTGTACAGAATGATCTTCTAAAAAAATAGCATATTCAGAGAGATGTCAAAAATAATGTTCACTAAAGTACTGTCAGCAATTACTTCTTGATAGCAAATTTATTCCTTATATCCTTGTTGACTGAATTTTCTATAAATGAGTTTACAGTGTTTTTATACACAACAAAAACACAGTAAAAAAAATAAACCACCATTCTCTCAGGCTGCCTTCTCCCTGTAAGGAAAGGAAAGTCAGATTTTACACCTTTCCTTGAGCTCCTCCCCTTCCGGTGTCCTGCTCTCTTACCAAGGGGGTCATCCTCCTCTTCCTCTTCCTCCTCCTCTCCAGAGCTGTGCAGATGCTGCTGCAGGTGCTGAGTGACATGCTCAAAGAACTTTTCCATTGCTGAGCACACAAAGGAGCAGGAACCCCACTCACACTGTAGCCACAGATTCTCCTTCCGGGGAACTTTCCCAGGTGGTGGCATGGCCTTCACCCTAGAGGAAGAGGAAGAAATCCACACTGCAAGAATTGCGCCCAAGTGCTGCTGGGGGCAAAAAGCTGGGCAGGCAGCATGCCTAGAATCAGCAGGTATTGTTCCAAGTGACCCACGAGGAACCCTGTGCTTTTTCAGTAAGGATGGAGTAATTCTTTAATCCCTGGAAGATGGTGTTTGTGGAAGAGAAAACAAAACTACCATTATTGAGTGTGTGTCAGGCACTGAGCTAAACGCTTTAACAGACATTTTCCCATGAAGCTTCAGAGCAACCTACCAAGAAGGAATTATTCCTGTGTGAGGCAGAATAATGCTCAGGTTCAAACAGATGGCTTTTGAGAAGGATCAGAGTTCAAATCCTCGCTCTACTGTCTGCTACCTACTAGCAGTATGACTTTGGTCAAGAACTTAACTCTTAACTTCTGAACATTCTGAAGATGATACAACTTTTTGTTTTTAATTTCACACTTACTATATATCAAGCACCATAGTAAGCATTTTATTTGCATTATGTCATTTAATTACCAACACCACCCTTTGCGGTAGGTGCTTTTATTTATTTATTTATTTTGGTTTTTTTTTGAGACTGAGTTTTGCTCTTATCTCCCAGGCTGGAATGTAAGGCT
Organism: Alouatta palliata; assembly: GCA_004027835.1. Taxonomy (NCBI): domain Eukaryota; kingdom Metazoa; phylum Chordata; class Mammalia; order Primates; family Atelidae; genus Alouatta; species Alouatta palliata. The sequence goes on from PVKV010035092.1 coordinate 10,136, forward strand.
CGATCTTGGCTCACTGCAACCTCCGCCTCCCGGGTCAAGCAATTCTCCTGCCTCAGCCTCTCGAGTAGCTGGGATTACAGGTACCCGCCACCATGCCAGGCTAATTTTTGTATTTTTAGTAGAGACAGGGTTTCCTCATATTGGCCAGGCTAGTCTCGAACTCCTGATCTCAGGTGATTCACCCACCTCGGCCTCCCAAAGTGCTGGGATTACAGTCATGAGCCACCTTGCCCAGCTGGTAGGTGCTATTTTTAACATCATTTATAGATAAACACCTGAAGTTCCAGAAATCAACTGACTTGCTCATGACCACACTAGTGGTAATGGTAGGGTCATGTTGGGCCGACTCTAGAGTTTATACTCTTTCTACTCCATGTAGCCTGCAGATGAGCCCAGAAGCTCCTTATTTCTTAATGAATCATAAGTCCCCTGACAAGACTTTCAAAGCGTCATACAATCTGCCTTTACCTAACCTATCCAATGGTTTACTCCACTACTGTGCTAGTACTTTCTGTCAAAATGCAGATTCCATTTGAACATAAAAAGTCGTATCTGTATAGTTTATACCACACCTTGAGTGTCTATACAGTGCTAGGAATGCTTAGGCAGGTAATAAATATTTTTTTTTCCTTGAGACAGTCTCACTCTGTCACCCAGGCTGGAGTGCAGTGGCACAATCACAGCTCACTAAGCTTCGACCTCCCCAGGCTCAGGAGATCCTCCTACCTCAGCCTCCAGAGTAACTGGGACCACAAACATGCGCCACCACATCTGTCTAATTTTTGTATTTATTTTTTGTAGTGACAGGGTTTTGTCATGTTGCCCGGGCTGGTCTCGAATTCCTGGACTCAAGCAATCCACCTGCCTCAGCCTCACAAAGTGTTCGAGTTACAGGCATAAGCCACTGCATCCAGTCTGTAATAGATATTTATTGAATAAGATAAATACAAAACTGAAGGTTCTTGGCCAGGAACAGTGGTGCACACCTATAATCCCAGCACTCTGGGAGGCCAAGGTGGGTGGATCATCTGAAGTCAGGAGTTCGAGATCAGCCTGGCCAACACGGTGAAACCCCGCCTCATCTCTACTAAAAATACAAAAATTAGCCAGGCATGGTGGCAAAAGCCTGTAATCCCAGTTACTTGGGAGGCTGAGGCAGGAGAATCACTTGAACCTGGGAGGCAGAGGCTGCAATGAGTCGAGATCATGCCACTGTACACCAGCCTGGGCGACAGAGTGAGATTTTGTCTCAAAATAAAACAAAACAAAACAAAACAAAACCTAAAGGTTCTCAATTTTATTTTATATTTATTTTTTGAGACAGAGTCTCCCTCTGTCTCCCAGGATAGAATGCAGGGGTACAATCTCGGCTCACTGCAACCTCTACCTCCCGGGTTCAACCGACTCACCTGCCTCAGCCTCGTGAGTAGCTGAGATTACAGGCATGCCACCACATCTAGCTAATTCTTTTATTTTTAGTAGAGATGGGATTTCCTCAAGATAGCCAGGGTGGTCTCAAACTCCTGACCTCAGGTAATCCACCTGCCTCGGCCTCCCACAGTGCTGGGATTACAGATCTGCAGACAAATGTAGAGCTATCCGGCACCTGCCAGAGAAGTTTGGATTTAGGAAGGCAGCGGTTAAACCTAGAAATCTGCCCTTTTTAGTCAGCATCCCAGTTCTGATACAAGTAGTTTCAGAAGCATACTTTGAGTAACAATAGAAGAATAAACAAAACACAGAACAGACGGTGACATTGCAAGCAAAACTTCTGGTAGAGAGAGGACACTAAGATGCCTTGGCTCTGTCTCCTGAGTGTCACTTCTCCTCAGAAATTCTCACTGATTCTTGCTGACCCCACCATGTTGCTCTCTCTAGCTAGCCTGAGAGAGGTGGGAACTCTGAAAAAGGCCTTATTGAATACTAAAAGGAAAAAAACAGAAAACATAAAAAACAGAAGATCCTTCATTTCTCCAATACAGGCCTTTCTCAACCTACTATACCTATTATGCCTACATAGCCTTTTCTCCTCCTCAGAGAAGAATCCAGTCACCCTTACCACTCTGGGGTGTACATGGGGTTGCTGAACTGCTCACAGACTAATAGTGAATCCTATGACAAATACTGACTGCTGGGCCAAGCGCAGTGGCTCACAATCCCAGCACTTTGGGAGGCCAAGGCGAGCAGTTGGCTTGAGCTCAGGAGTTTGTGCCAGCCTGGACAACATGGCGAAACTCTGTCTCTACCAAAAATACAAAAATCAGACAGGTATGGTAGCACACACCTATAGTCCCAGCTACTTGGGAGGGTGAGGTGGGAGGATGGCTAGAGCTCAGGATGCAAAGGTTGCGATCGTGCCATTGTATTCCATCCTGGATGGCAGAGCAAGACCCTGTCTAAAAAAAACAAAAACAAAAACAAAAAAAAACAGACACAGTGGCGCACACCTGTAATCCCAGCACTTTGGGAGGCCGAGGTGGACGCATCACCTGAGGTCGGGAGTTCAAGACCAGCCTGACCAACATGGAGAAACCTCATCTCTACTAAAAATACAAAATTAGTCAAGTGTGGTGGCACACACCTGTAATCCCACCTACTAAGGAGGCCGAGGCAGGAGAATTGCTTGAACCCAGGAGGTGGAGGTTGCAGTGAGCCAAGATGGTGCCATTGCATTCCAGCCTGGGCAACGAGAGCAAAACTCCATCTCAAAAAAAAAAAAAAAAAAAAAGACATAAAATCCCACACCTCCTCTGACTGTATACCATCTACAGTATGAAACCCCTTCTCAAAGGGGTCTCAATTTTACTTCTCCAGGTCTAGGTAGAAAAACGAACATCTATTGAGAGGCCATGGTGTGTTAGTTAGCCCTGTGGTGAGCCCTCTCTACACTTCGTCTGATGTAAGAGTACCCTCATTCCAATCCAAAGATCAGGCTCTTTCTCCCACATGATTTTCTCTGGCTTCCTCACTCATACATACTTCATTCCCTCTTCCTCTGATTCAGTCATCTTTGTCTCTGAATACTCTACATTCCCCCAAAACTCTCTACCTGCACAACTTTTTTTTTGGAGACAGAGTCTTGCTCTGTCCCTCAGGTTAGAGTGCAGTAGTGTGATCAGGGATCAGTGCAAACTCCTTCTCCCAATGTTCAAGTGATTCTTGTGACTTAGTCTCCAAAGTATTTACAGCGGGGACTATAGGCACATGCCACCATGCCCAGCTAATTTTTGTAATATTAATGGAGATGGGGGGGTCTCACCACGTCGGCCAGGCTGGTCTCAAACTCCTGACCTCAAGTGATCTGCTGGTCTCAGCCTACCAAAGTGCTGGAATTACAGGCATGATCCACCGCGCCAGGCCTACTTACACAACTTCTATTCGCCCTTCAAACCCAAAAGTCCTCTCTGATGACCCCTTTCCCAATGCATCCAGGTACAGCTGGCACATCCCATCTCCTGCCCACAGCATCTATACACATCTTCGCTATCAATGAAATGAAATTTGTTTGCCCTAGACTAGGAGTTTCTCAGGACAGTGGCCATCGCTTATTCACTTCTCATTCTCAGATTCAGCACAGAACTTTGTACACCCCAGGTGCTCAATAAGTATCAGGAGATAATCACATTCCAGGAAGCCTTTCTAAACTACCCTATCCCTGACTCTACTCCCGCTCCTTGGTTCTATGGTTGGCACAGGTGACACCATAGAACCTCAATGCTATTTTTATATTGCCACGTGGTTTTATGTATTGTAGTCTCATTTACCCAAATGGACAACCAGAAGCTTCTCAGAAGAAATCATATCAGAACTGCCTGTGTCCCTACACTGTGCTGAGCGCGGTGCTGAGCGCAAATATTCTAAACGTACACCTGCTGTCAAACGTACACCTCCGTGTCAGATTGTCACGGAGGCAAGCTACCTGGCGGTATAGAATGATCTGAAACCTAGGCAAAGCTCCCTAACTCTCTCTCACTGTCCTCCTGCCTTCTTTAATATCTTTCTGCGTCGTTTGTTTCTACTCTGACGAGATAGGGGCATGATCATCACTCTACCCTCTTAAGACTTGAGAGCACATACTGTAACGCAAGACAATGAATGAACTCTGGTATTCAAGAAAAAGAGGGCTCAGGTCCTAAACCCCTAAGAACTCACAATTTGGCCAAAGAGATAAGATATGTGAAGACAACGACCAAAGCAAAGTACCCGTTGAGGGAGACCAGGACAGAGAGAAACCCACCCCCCGACACCCCCCTGCCCCCGGTCAGGCGAAAAGGAAGGCTCCCCTAAGCTGTGGGTCCCGCACCACGCCTCGAAGGAAAGGTAGAATTCCGACAGAAGGAAGGAGACCGTCTCGTTGGGCAAAACCTCTCACTCGCAGTCCCGCAGGCTTCCCGGAATCCTTCCTTCTAAGGCGTGGCGGCGACAGAGTCTCAGCCGCAGCGAAGCCCCTACACTAGAAAGCAGGGAGGTTCAAGTCGGGGTGAGGGGACCGGATCAGGGCAGACCAGCGTGGCCAAGCAGCAAGAAGACTCGCCGACGCGGCTCGGGAAGAGCCCGGCCCCCTGCAGCCCCTATAAAGCACACGTCCCAGCTTACTGTCTGTCGGCTCCGGGTTTCCTCAGCTCTTCTCCCACCTCAGACAATCTCCGGGGAGGCTCTTGAGGGACGGTCAAGGAAAGCCAATCGTCGCTCTCGGATCTGACTGACAGCCAATGGCAGCTGGGTCTGGCGGAACCCGTGTGCACCAAAACACGGAAGGGGCGGGAACGGCGGGTGGGGCTCGGCGTCCAGGGCGGCTTGAGGAGCGACCGGATACGTGAAAAAGGTAGCGATTGACAGCGCCTCGGCGCTCGGGGCGACGCAAAGGCGGGGAGTCAGAGTTAGGGGCCAGAGTTCCCCTAACTGCGCAGACTCGGCCTCCGGGACTTAATGGGCATGCGCAGGGCTCGCGCCTGGTGCCCAGTGGGGTCTCCTTCACGTGGTTCTTCGCCTTAGTTCGCTGGTTGCGTGGGCCTCGCGGAAAAAAAGGCGTGGGAGGCTGCCCAGCGCTGTCGGCCCCGCTCGGCGCAGACTGAAGGTTCTACCCTTTCCTTAAGCTTCTTAGTCTTATTATGTCCTAAATGTTGGTATTATATGTTTGCTTCTCTTTCCCCCAAAACTCGGCTTCCCTTCATCCATTCATTCGTTCAGGTCAGAAACCTGGCAGTCATCACTCATTCCTCTCTCGCTTATTACATCCAATCAATTGCCAAGTTCTATGGATTCTACCTTTTTTAAAAACAAGATCTTTCAAATTCATCCCCTTTTCTTTATCTTCATTGCCTCCCCCAACTCCCTGTCCAATGATGAGGTCCAGGCAGTATTTATACATTAACAGGTCCCGCGGCGTGCACACTTGCTTCCTTCCGAAGCATTCTCCACGGAGCACTCAAAGGGATCTTTACAGGCCGGGCGCGGTGGCTCATGCCTGTAAAGGCGGGCGGATCGTGAGCTCAGGAGATCGAGACCATCCTGGCCAACATGGTGAAGCCCATCTCTACTAAAAATACAAAAATTAGCTCGGCGTGGTGGCAAGCGCCTGTAGTCCCAGCTACTAGGGAGGCTGAGGCAGGAGAATCGCTTGAACCCGGGAGGAGGTTGTAGTGAGCGGAGATCGCGCCATTGCACTCCAGCATGGTGACAGAGCAAGGCTCTGTATTTAAAAAAAAAAAAAAAAAAAAAAAAAAAAAAAAGTGATCTTTGCAAAAAGCAGACCTGATGAAGTTACCACAGACAATTTAAAGGCATTCTATTGCCTTCAGGGCAAAGCTCCAAAACCTTACTGAGGCTTTCTAGACCCTTCAGCATCTGGGCTCTCCCTGTCTACTTTTTTTTTCAGTCCTTCTCGACCGTATTTCTTGCTCTCCAGTCACAAATTTCTTTCACCTTTTCCACCACACCAAGCCACCTTTTACCTCTTAAGCCTTGAAGTTTTTTTCTTTACCTGGAATAATCCCTTTCTCCTCCTCTCACATTTATTTAACTGATTTTTTTTTTTTCTTGCTCCCTCCCCGATTCCTATTAATTCTTATGGTCTCAGTGTAGCTGCTTCTTTTTCCAAAAAGTCTTCGTGATAGCCTTTTCTTTTATTTAACAATACAGCTCAATCACATTGTACTTATCTGTTTACTCTCAGTCTTCATTCTGCACTAGACCAGTTCTTCATCTTTATAACCCCATCAGTGGGCCGGGTGGAGTGGCTCACTCCTGTAATCCCAGCACTTTGGGAGGCCGAGGTGGGTGGATCACTTGAGGTCAGGAGTTCAAGACCAGCCTGGCCAACATGGCAAAACCCGTCTCTACTAAAAATACAAAAATTACCTGGGCATTGTGGCGGGTGCCTGTAATCCCAGCTAGAGGAGAATGGCTTGAACCCAGGAGGCAGAGGTTGCAGTGAGCCGAGATGGCACCACTACACTCCAGCCTGGGTGACAGAGCAAGACTGTCTCAAAACAAAAAAACAAAAACCCAAAAATCCATCACTCAGCCTTGTGGCTGAAATTCAATAAGCATTCAAAACATACTTATTAAATAATATATCTTAAAGTTCATTAAGATTGATATTTTATTGCACTGTATTTTTCTTTTTTTTTGAGACGGACTTTCGCTCTTGTTACCCAGGCTGGAGTGCAATGGTGCGATCTTGGCTCACTGCAACCTCTGCCTCCTGGGTTCAAGCAATTCTCCTGCCTCAGCCTCCCGAGTAGCTGGGACTACAGGCACGTGCCACCATGCCCAGCTAATTTTTGTATTTTTAGTAGAGACGGGGTTTCACCATGTTGACCAGGATGGTCTCGATCTCTTGACCTCGTGATC
>PVKV010035094.1:0-16989 GCA_004027835.1 Alouatta palliata
TGTGTGTGTGTGTGTGTATGTGTGTGTGTGTGTGTGTGAGAGAGAGAGACAGAGAGAGGGTCTTGCTCTGTTGCCCAGGCTGGAGTACAGTGGCATGATGATAGCTCACTGCAGCCTCAACTTCCCAGGCTCAAGCCACCCTCCCACCTCAGCCTCCTGAGTAGCTGGGATTATAGGCATGCGCCATCACGTCCAGATAATTTTTTTATTTTTCTTTTTTTGTAGAGATGAGGTCTCACTATGTTGCCCAGGCTGGTCTCAAACTCCTGGGCTCAAGCGATCCTCTTGCTCTGGCCTCCAAAAGTGTTGGGATTACACTAGTGAGCTACCCCACCTGGCCAACAATATTCTTTTACTATGTAATTGTTACATAGCCTAAAAATTGTCTAGTTTTTTGTTCCCTTAAATCAATTTGAGATAAAAATTTAAACAGTCTTCCTAATAGCCAGAATGATAAAAATCTCTGAAGCATTTGGTATAATATTTATAGGACATCGTATTTATTATGTGTTAATAAGTTTCAAAGACAGAAAAAAAAAAAAAGAGCCAACTATATTTCCATGAAAAGTCTAAGGAAAGCTGATCCATGAAAATCAATCTTTTAAAAGTGTTCTCTATACTTGTTTTCCTCTTTATGAGGCAAGATAAACAACTGATAAAATTAATGTGGAAGGACACTATGAAGCACACACATGCCTATTATCATTTTTTCTGTCCACTAAAATATTTAATATGTCACCTTTATGAACGATTACTCTGAGAGAAAATTATTTAAAGAAAGACATCTTCCAGAAGTTCTAATGAAATGGTGCTATTAAGAGAATAACAAAAAATTAGTGAAGTCTCTTAGGCTGCTAACTATATGATGCTTCAGAGAATTCTAAATTAAACCAGAAAATCTTGAAAAACAGAAGTCCTAAGAAGAAACAACGATTTATACTGCATTTCATTTTCACTTTTTCTGATGGCTAAAGTTCTTATTCCACTTGGGCATAAAAATAATTTTTGATTATAAAGGTGACAAAACACTAGAGGCAGAAGATAAAGGCAAGAAATTTTCTGAAAGAAAAGAAAATGATTTGTCCTAGATTATTTTAGGGGAAAGCTAGACTGGATGGTTTCTATGTGATTCAAAGTCATCTACTTGCCTCATCAATTGCCCATCAGCCCTTTTGCAGGATACCAACTTCTTCTTTCTTTCTTTCTTTTTTTTTTTTTTGAGATGAAGACATGCTCTGTAGCCCAGGCTGGAGCGCAATGGCTTAATCTCCGCTCATTGCAACATCCACTTCCTGGGTTCATGTGATTCTCCTGACTCAGCCTCCAGAGCAGATGGGATTACAAGTGCATGCCACCACACCTGGCTAACTTTTGTATTTTTAGTAGAGACGGGGTTTTGCCATGCTGGCCAGGCTGGTCTCAAACTCCTGGCCTCAAGTGATCTGCCCACCTGGGCCTCCCAAAGTGCTGGGATTACAGGCATGAACCACTGCACCCAGCCACAGGATACCAACTTCTGTCCAGAGAACAGAATGCTTTAAACAGGAGGGCTGGTCAGCTTTCCATTATTTTTTGCAAAGCAGTATTAATACAATATCATGTCATTTTTTTGAGTGATAGGTAAGAAGAAAAACTGCTAAGTACATGAACAATTGTTCTTTGTTACATTTTAAGCTACAAATCAGCAAAATCACCGTATTAAATGAGAAACGTTCTCACTGGCTCCCCAAAAATCTTTCAGTGACTGTGAATGGCCAGGTCCTGAGGCCCTGTAATAGTAAGAAAGTTAAATGCTCACCACCCTCTTCGTTCTGCCAGGCCTCTCCACAAAGAATCTGTCCTGACCATTCTCTCGATGAGCTTCTTCCATAACATGCCATCAGAGGTCACTCGGTACCATTCCTTGCACACAAGTTCAGCAGCACATAGTGATTTGGCATCCAGGTATGACAGAATGTTCTCAGCAATATGATCCAAACCCCGAGCTTTCAGTAGGGGGAGGAGGCAAAGAAAAAGAACACAGAGGGTGGTGAATGATTTTTTACAAAAGGTCCTTTAAAACAGAACAGCATTTGTTCTGCTATGAAGGCACATCATTGTCCCTAGCGTGGTCCAGTTTCTTTTTCAAACAGAGGCTTGGGTAAAATGAGTGTCAATAATTTTTCCATAAGGTTACAGAAATGAGCAGTATTTTCCATCTTCCTTTAGATAAGGAAGTTAAAGCTAACAACCAGCAAACCCCCCAAGACATTAAAAATAAAAAGGATTCCAGAAAACAATTCACATCTATCTATATGGATTTCAGCACTAGGGGATGTTCTATGGATGGCATCTCAAACTCTATGATTCAGACCCCCCCAAATCTCTATATTAGGTCCATTTCTCATTCTGTTTCTATTACTGCTGCCGTTCCAAAGCTGTTTGGTAGAAGAAATATCCTTTAAATGTACTGGGGGAGAGACACTAAGTCAGAATGTGCTGGGTTATAGAATTTTGGGCATGCAGAATGGAGAGAAGAAGGAAATACAGAATGGTATGGAAATATCCCAAGAGAAAGACAGAAAGGTATGTTTAAGTTCAAGAATGAGTTTAATTTTAGATGTTAAAAAAACTGTATTTGAGAGTAGCTGCTGCTATAAAATCTAAATGACAGTTGAGCTGAGCAAAAATGAAAAAAATTCCAGACCAAAAGATAACTTGGTTATCATTTAAGAGAATACTTGTAGGATGTGCAGAGGAAAACAGTGGAGAATACATCTTGAGGGGTGTAAACCAGATGGGCTTCCCAGTTAAAGTTCTCTACCACCCAAATCTGTACCTAGGTCTTAGAAGAAAAGATCCTATAAAATAAGATGATCTCACTAAAAAAACTTCTTTTGCCTGCTGTTCTAAATTTACAACTGAGACAAAAACATTCAGTCATTTCTGTTTACAACATACATATCAGAGGTTTTCTACAAACTTAAATAGTTCAGAAGGATTCCTTCATACTCTCACTCCTGTAGGCACAAACTTAATAGGAAAGAGAACACTGTATTTCATTTTGTGCCTTTCCCCTGAATCATACAGAGGCACAGTTGGACACCATTAGCAATAAGCGAAATGTGCTTACGTATCATTTTAATTACAAAGATTGTGTGGATATCAGTGACACTTTTCAGCAGACGTGAGAAAGAAAGCATTAAATGGATCTTGTTTGACTGGCATCACATGTTGGTATTTAAGCATATGCAGATGGAGACATGCATTACCCAATTCTTATTAAAGGAACATGAACAAAAGTCAATTAAAGATATAATAATTAGTTTGTCATGTAAAATACAGTAATGGCACAATTCCTGGATCTTTATATTAAAACTTTCTACACCATCAGAAATTTCCAAAATGCAGTCCTGTGTTTTTAATGGCTGCCATCAAATTGCTCCTGATCATTCACCATGTACCTATAGTAAGCCTTTGGAAGTAATTTCACCCAACACTCCAAACAAACCCATTACATTAATGGACTACAGGCACTTTTTGAAGTAGTTCGGTTTACTAAACATAGCCAGATGGTATAGGTTTATAAGTTTAAATGGCCATAAAGCATTAGATTGATGATTTAATACCTCATAGAGTGGTCAGCGGATACACACCAGGGATCAATATTAGGTAAAGAATACACAGGTCTCATCAACTCCTGTTCAATTCTTAGCTGTATAAGCTTGAGACAGTAACATGTCTCAGTGATTGGGGAGAACAAAGTAATGAGGTACACACAGATTGTTTGTATAAAGAAAACTGTTTGCCTATGGCTAAAACAAAATCCAGTGAGTAAAAGGGGGTAAAAATCTATTCTATTTAACAAAAGATATAGGTAAAATTCAGTTTTTACAGTGGTTATTTCTGATACCAATAGGTATTTCCTTTGTTTAAACAGTAACTTAAATTCCTAGTTCAGAAAAACAAAAACTTTAAAAAGCTATAATTAGCAAATATTTAAAAAGTACTATTAATATTTGGGAGGCTACAAGCTGGTGTATTTTTATTAGGGGATAGTTTGGCACCATGTATTAAAAGCCTTAAAAATGTTCAAACTCTTTAATATATAGTGATTCCATGTCGGTATTTTTTCCCTAGGATTCCCATAAGATTAATGTATAAACATACATCATCACATGGTTTATAATAGGAAAAAATTTTGAAACTAACTAAATGTTCAATAAAGGAGTTAAAGAATATATGCTTCAACCATTGCAAAGAATACTATGCAACCGAAAAGTATGTTAAAAGAACACACATTTAGAAAAATACATTAAGAGAATATATTAAGAAAAAATGGTCATAAAACATTTATGATCAAAGCTTTAAGGAAAATACACATACCTAGACAAAACAGAAAGGCTACCTGCCAAAATATTAATAATTTGGCAAATTAGTAGTTCTTTCTAAATGGTGGGATTCTAGAAATTTTAAAAAATATTTTCTAAATTTCCTGTAACTTCTGTAATTGGAAAACAACAACCAACACCCCTAACCTAATAAGATACGATATTTAAGATAAGATTCATTCATGTTGGTATGATTTTTCTCTCTTAAAATAAACTTTGAATACATGAGAATCTTGTATTTTCCTGAGATAGCATTCCCCCCACATACTGACAACTTGGCAGTGCCCCAGTCCGCCCTTTAAGCATTTAGAAAAACCACAGTATCCTCCAAAAAAATTATTTTACATATTGTTTTATACTTATTTAACAACATAACAAGGCTTATAAGATATCTTTCTTTCTAAAAACTTCAACTAAAAATGTTTCTTACTCATCTGTAGAATTTAAATATTCTGTTGATATATTCTCATAGAAATACAAATCCAAGTACACAAGCGAACATATCTTTAAACAAAGACATATTATTATAAAAGACACATCTTACACCAGGTAACACCTCAGAAAAGATTTTACTTGGACCTATGTATGGGTAAAAATAAGCTGATAGAAGGGCATGCACAAGAAGACAGGATAAAAAGAGTCTTGGCTGGGCACGGTGGATCACACCTGTAATTCCAGAACTTTGGGAGGCCGAGGTGGGTGGATCATTTCAGGGCATAAGTTCAAGACCAGACTGGCCAATATGGTGAAACTTTGCCACTACTAAAAATATAAAAATTAGCTGGGCACGGTGGTGGGTGCCTGTAGAGCCAGCTATTCAGGAGGCTGAAGTAGGAGAATCGCTTGAACCTGGGAGGCAGAGATCACGCCACTGCACTCCAGCCTGGGCATGACAGAGTAGGACTCTGTCTCAAAAAAGAAGTCTTTATTTCTAGAGTTTGTTTTTTAAAAAGCTTTATACCAAAAAGATACAGTTAAGGGACTTAATGTGTTAAAATCAAGCCAACAGATTTTTAAAGAGAGATATATAGCTGGAGATCTAGTTCTGTTATCATAGCAAATTAATGGTTTACGAACACCTGTAGACATACCTGGTAGAGCAGTTATGAAATCTCTCTGCAACATAGGTTTAAGATATGAGTTTATGTGCCCATGTTGGTAATGACACATTTGGGATATAAGATGTTCCACAAATTCCACTTGATCTGACTCTGACCACTGCTCAAAGTATTTGACACACAGTTCCTTTTCTTTTTCATAGCTTGCCGAGAGTTTCCGTTGCTTGGGCACAATCATACTGGAAGTGCCATTGGCAAGTTTTGTCTGTAGAAGGGGGTTAAAAGAAATATAAAATGATTAGTATTGAAAATGAGGGAAATATATCTGATTTTCTGGTATGGCATGCTATGTTATGTCTACACGATTGAGCCCACTCTGTTATACTACTAGCAATTACGTGGAAAACCACAGAAATAACATACAAAGTTGACAAATCAGCTATAACACCAGAAGACTAGGCATCCATTTCCAAAAGTTTGCAGAAAATTATTGTTTGAAGATACACAGATAAAACTCAAAAGCTGAAAGCATGTTATTACTAGGAAGCCAAAAATCTAATTTGGTTTTTATTGTATACAACAGTTGTTGAACATTTATACAATTACTTGCTCACAACTCTTTTTTTGAGACAAGGTCTCACTCTGTTACCCAGGCTAGAGTAAAGTGGTGAGATCATAGCTCAATGCAGCTTCCAGCTCCTGGGCTCAAGTGATCCTCCCACCTCAGCCTCCAGAGTAGCTGGGACTATATGGGTGCACACTACGATGTCCAGCTAATTTTTAACATTTTTTTTTTTTTGTAGAGATGGAGTCTTCCTTTTTTGCCCAGGCTGCTCTCAAACTGGCTTTAAGCAATTTTCTTCCTTTGGCCTTTCAAAGTGTGGGGATTACAGATGTGAGACACTGTGCCCAGTCAGCACGACATTTTTTTTTTTTTTGAGACAGAGTCTCATTCTACCGCCCAGGTTGGAGTGCAGTAGCGAGATCTTGGCTCACTGAAACCTCCATTTCCCAGGCGGAGAATCAAGCGATTCTCCTGCCTTAGCCTCCTGAGTGACTGGGACTACATGCATGTGCCACCACACCCGGCTACTTTTTTGTGTTTTTAGTAGACATGGGATTTTACCATGTTACCCAGACTGATCTTGAACTCCTACCTCAAAGGATCCACCCGCTCTGGCCTCCCAAAGTGCTGGCATTACAGACGTGAGCCACCACGCCTGGCCAACAACTTGGCTTTTAATAGTCAAATAAGAAATCCTTCATGGAAAGAGAAACCAATGAATATTCTGAGACTCTGTGGTACCTTTCTGGACATAAAGCTTAAATAACACTCATATGCTCAATCTACTCTTTTCCATGAAATATTCTATATTTCCCATGAAGTCTTTTTTATTAATTTATTCATTCAATAAGTATTTACTGAGCATCTACAATGTGCCAAACACTGTCCTTGGTACTAGAAATATAACAAGGAACCAAAATGACAGTTTCTAACATCATTAACATATACTCTTAGTGTGAAAGGCATACTAGAAACACAAGCAGCCGTGTGCAGTGGCTCACACCTGTAATCCCAACATTTTGGGAGGAGAACACACTTGTAATCCCAGCTACTCAGAAGGCTGAGGCAGAAGAATAGCTTGAACCCCAGATGCAGAGGTTGCAGTGAGCTGAGATTGCACCACTTCGCTCTGGCCTGGTCAACAGGCTCTGTCTCCAAAACAAACAAACAAACAAACAAACCTCAAGCAAATACTTAGAATAATGTAGGTAATGCTATGAAGAAAAACAAAGCAGGATAAGAGGACAGGAAAAAGTATGTTATTGTGGTAGGCAAAATTCTAAGATGGTTCAAGATTCTTGGCCCCTGGTGTACACATACCTTCCCTGAATCATTAAAACAGTAATGTATGTATTGCTATGATTAAAAGAGGGATCTGAATTAGCTGACCTTAAGATAAGGAGATTACTTAGCTAGGGCTGACCTAATCACCTAAGGCTTTAAAAGCAGAGAGTTTGTTCCAACGGATTGCAGAAGAGGAAGGGGGCCAGCTGGCAAGGAATGTGGTCAGTCTCTAGCTGCTGAGAGGAGCCCCCAGCTGACAGCCAGTAAGATAATAGGGACCTCAGTCCTACAACGGCAAGGAACTGAATTCTGCCAACAAGAATGAGCTGAAGGCTGGGCGTGGTTGCTCACATCTATAATCCCAGCACTTTGGGAGGCCGAGGTGTAGATCACCTGAGGTTAGGAGTTCAAGATCAGCCTGGCCAACATAGCGAATTCCCCATCTCTACTAAAAATATAAAAAATTAGCCGGGTGTGGTAGCAGGCACCTATAATCCCAGCTACTCAGAAGGCTGAGGGAGAAGAATCCCTTGAACCCAGGAGGTAGAGGTTGCAGTGGGCTGAGATCGTGCCATTGCACTCCAGCCTGGGCAACAAGAGCGAAACTCCATCTCAAAAAAAAAAAAAAGAGTGGGTTGAGAAGAGGATTTTCCCTCAGAGCTTCCAGGTGAGAACTCAGTCCAGCCCAACACCTTGATTGATTTAAGCCTTGAGATACTCTGAGCAGAGAACCCAGTTACAATGTGCCACACTTCTGACCCTCAGAACTATACACAGAACTAATAAATAGGTGTTGTTTTAACTTGCTAAGTTTATGGTGACTTATGCAGCAATTAACAAAAAACTAATAAGCTGTCAGAGATAGTTTCCTGAAAGAGGTGGCACTCTAACTCAGACATGAAGGAAATGAAGGAACTAGACATGGGGGAAGAATGGTCTAGGCAATGGGAATTTGGAGACCATACGTCCTGGGTGGCAATCTGGCATATTCAAAGAACAAGAGGGCCTGGTGTGGCTTGAATAGAGTGAGCAAGGAAAAGTAAGGCTGGAAAAGTGGCTGGGGCCGAATTATCCTGGTCATTCTGGTGGTGGTGGTGGTGGCGGCAAATCTCTAGAGATTGCCCCCAGCAATTCCAGCCCTTCCTCTACATGAATGCTAATCCTCCTATCAAAAGGTGGAGATTATATCCTATTCTGTGAATTTGGGCTTTGACTAAGAGAATGGGGAGAAAGTTGTATTCTATTCTGGGACTTCTAAGCCTAGGCAACTTCTGTTGACTCCTTAGATTATTGAGCTACCATGTAAGAAACTCAGGCTAATCTGAGAGACAGGTATGAAGGATGAGAAACCATACAGAAGGGCACATGAGCAAACACCCATGTGACAATCTGACACCGTTTAAAAGGACCACTGCTATGTGGTCCTTTCAAATTATATGGGACATAAATAGAAGGAGGCCAATTAAGACAAGGCTTCAACAGTCCATGGAAGAGAGAACAATCTCTTGGATCACAGTGGCAGCTATAGAGGTGGTGAGAAATAACTGGTATTCAGTGGATATTCTGAAGACAGATCCTACTGAATTTGCTGATAGATTGGATATAAGTATGAGAAAAAAGGAGAAGACAAAATCACACTCAAGTCTGAAGCTGGGGGACACCAGGAAAGATTAAAAAATCAATAGAAAAGATTCAGAAATCAGTGTTTTCTGGATAAAGACCAGAAATGCCAGTAACAGAGAACAATCAGCAACTTAATGAAATTGTTCCACTTATACATTAAATAAACGAGATATTGCTATAATCATGAGGAATCATGCTTTCATCAGTGGATAGCAGACTGTTAGACTTTTGCTACTCTGAAGAAAGTAGAATTTTCTTTAAAGGATAATCACAAATGGTTACAACTGGGTACTTTTCAAAGTAAATTGATGAATCTTTGGCATATTTACTTAAGACAATCCAAGTGGCAAGAAGACCCATGTTACTCTAGAGTTCATCCCTGCTTAGATATACTCAATGTGAAACATGCTGTAAAACTGTACTAAATTTAGATCATTCATTTCAAGGCTCAGGCCTGCCTTATTATTTATTTACTTTTATTTTTAGAAAGAGGGTCTTGCTCTGTCACTCAGGCTAGAGTGGTGTGATTGTAGCTCACTGCAGCCCTGAACTCCTGAGGCTTGGCTTATTTTCTAGATGTTAAATCCCATACACTGGCCTCTTTACAAAGTAAAGATACACAGCGGAAAGTATATTTTCAAGAATGGTGTTAGGCCATTTTATTCAGACAGAAGGAGCTGACACCTGTAAACAGCAAGTCCTGGTGTGCTGAGATGGATGTTTTCTAGCATAAATGCCATTGTTGCCTATGAAACAGACTAAAAATGATTAATAAAACCTTGTTGGACACAGGCCTTGGGGGACTTTAGGGCTGCTTTTTGTGTAGGTTATTTGTATCTCAGAAATGAAAACTTGTGTAATGTGAAGATTTAGAGAACAAACAGGTCAGTTTATAAGCTTGACCAAATGCCACTTTTCATCTCAACAATGAAAACCTCCCACTCTATCATTTTTTATATATTTGTCTTTTAAAAGGCACCCTTTGTCTTTTAAAAGGTGGAAATGGACCTGAGTTGGGTGCTACTGGAGTACTGTTTTCTGGATAAAGACCAGAAATGCCAGTAACAGAGAAGAACAATCAGCAACTTAATGAAATTGTTCCACGTATACATTAAATAAATGAGATATTGCTATAATCACGAGGAGTCATGCTTTGATCAGTGGCTATCAGACTGTTAGATAAAACTGCCTAAGGATTTAAAAAGTTTGGGTATTCTACTGCAGAAGCTAAAGAGAAGGCAAGATTGATACTTTCAATGATCAAATCATAAGTGGGAATCAAACATTTGGTTATCAGACATAAAATATAAACTGAGATTTCACATATTTATCAACTGTTCTGGGCTATTCTAGCTGGCATACATTTTAGTTACCACCTCTCAAAACAAAAGTATTTTTTTGATTAGGCAGAAAGACACATACCTGAGATCCATTATCAAATGGGTTACGCTCAACCTCCACTGTTTTAAAAGCTTTGGCCCTGGAGTAAAAGGACCTGGTTTCAAATTCTAGCTCCTCAAATTAGCAGCTGTGTGACATGGAGTAAATAACTTGATCTTCCTGAGTCTAATTCTCTCATCTATAAAATGGGGATAATAGGTTCTATTTCATTGGGTTTTTAAGGAACAAATAAAAAACCCCTCATGAAAAGCATGCTTAGCACACCACCTAGCATACATTCAAGTGCTCCACAATTCAACACTCTTAACAAGCCTATTACACTGTTGGAGTTAAGCTTTCCCCCTCTTTTTGAAGTACATTATTCTTTTTCACTCTATATTTTTTCCATTTTAATTTTCATTAAAGTATAGCACATATAAAAATGCTTAATCTTAAGTGTACTCAACTAATTTTCACAAGGTGAACATAGCCACATAACCAACACCCAGATCAAGAAACAGATCATCACGAGACTCACCAGCCCCTACTGTGTCCCTTTTCAGGTCACTAGCCACCCTGAGAATACCCCATACAGTTATTAAAAAAATTTCTTTTTTTTTTAAAAACCATTCACCTATACAATTTGTAGTACCATAAAAACATATAATTCTCAGGAATAAATTTGATAAAATTTGGACCAGGTGTGGTAGTTCACGCCTGTAAATCCCAGCACTTTGGAAGGCTGAGGTGGGTGGATCATGAGGTCAGGAGATCGAGACCATCCTGTCTAACATGGTGAAACCACATCTCTACTAAAAGTATAAAACATTAGCCAGGCATGGTAGCACTAGCACTTGCCTGTAGTCCCAGCTCAGGAGGCTGAGGCAGAAGAATGACTTGAACCTGGGAGGCAGAGGTTGCAGTGAGCTGAGATCGCACACCACTGCACTCCAGCCTGGGTGACAGAGCAAGACTCTGTCTTAAAAAAAAAAAAAAAAAAAAAAAAAAAAAACCTGATAAAATTTGTGTAATATTTATAAACTGAAAACTATAAAACATTGCTGAGGGAAATTTTTAAAATACTTAAATAATGAAGAGGTATAATACAGAAATTGGATCTACTAAGATGTTTATTCCTTCCAAACCGACCTACAGAGTTAGTGTAATATCAAAGTCTCAGCAGGCAAATTAACTTGCTGATTCTAAAATTTGTATAGAAAAACAAAGGACATAAACTTAACCAAAATATTCCTGAATTTAAAAAAAAGGTTGAGTGTGGTGGCTCATGCTTGTAATCCCAGCATTTTGGGAGGCCGATGTGAGGGGATCACTTGAGGTCAGGAGTTCGAGACCAGCCTGGCCGACATGGCAAAACCCTGTCTCTGCTAAAAATGCAAAAATTAGCCAGGTGTGGTGTGTGTGCCTGTAATCCCAGCTACTATGGAGGCTGAGGCAGGAGAACTGCTTGACCCCAGGAGGTGGAGGTTGCAGTGAGCCGAGGTAAGATCATGCCACTGCACTCCAGCTGGGATGACAGAGTGAAACTGCATCAAAACAATGACAACAACAACAACAAACCTCCACAAAACCCTTTGAAAAAAGATGCAAGACTCAGACTAGTCAATTTCAAGATATGTAATAGTAATCAAGATAGCATGGCTTTGGTGTAAGGACAAAAGTGTAGATCAATGGAACAGAATAGCGAGTTCAGAAATACATACAGCCAACTGACTTTCAAGAAAGATACCAAGATAATTAAATGGGAGGCTAGGCATGGTGGCTCACACCTGCAATTTCAGCACTTTAGGAGGTCAAGACAGGCAGATCACCTGAGGTCAGGAGATCCAGACCAGCCTGGCCAACATGGTGAAACACCATCTGTACTAAAAATACAAGAATCAGATGGATGTCATGGCCCACGCCTGTAATCCTAGTTACTTGGGTGGCTGAGACATGAGAATCGCTTGAAACTGGGAAGTGGAGGTTGCAGTGAGCCTAGATTGTGCTACTGCACTCTAGATTGAGTGACAGAGCGAGACACCTTTCTCTAAATAAATAAATAAATTTTAAAAATAAAATTAAATTCAATAAGGAAAGGATAGTCTTTTTAACAATTGGATATCCACAGAGGAAATGAAGTTTGTTCCTAACTTCTTACCATACACTAAAATTAACTTGATTCTGTATTTATATGTAGAAGCCAAAACTATAAAACTTCTAAAAGAAAACACAGGAGAAAACTTTGATGTTCCTGGAATAGGCAAACACCATGAAAGGAAGAAAAAGTCAGTAAATTGGTGTGTGGCAATGTTCAAAACCTGATTTCCAAAAGAAACAGTTAATAAAAATGACAAATCACAAACGAGAAAACATTCACAATAAACATATTTCACAAAGGACTTGTATCCAGAATCTATTAAAAACTCTTAGAACTCAATAATAATATTTTTTTAAAACCCTGTTTAATAATCATTTAATAATTTTTTTTAAAACTTTTTTTTAACAGGCAAAAGATTTGAACAGATACTTCACAAAAAAAGATCCACAGATGGCCAATAAGCATATGAAAAGATGTTCAACATCATCAGTCATTAGGGAAATGAAAATTAAAATATCAAGACATTACGACACACTTACTAGAATGGCTAACATTTAAAAGACTGACAATACTAAGTGTGGGCAAGAACGAGGAACAACTGGGTCTCTCATACATTGTTGGCAGTTATGTTTAATGGTACAACCAGTTTGGAAAACAGGTTGACAGTTTCTTTGTAAAGTTAAACATATACTTACCAAACGACCCAGTGATTTCACTTTAGGTATTTACCCCCTTAAAATGAAACACAGTTCAACATAAAGACTGGTACATTAATGTTTTTTGCTTCAATATTAATAAAAATCCAAAACAGTAATAATTCAAATGACCATCAAGAGATAAACTGGTAAACAAATTGTGATGTTTCTGTAGAATGGAATAGTACTCAGCAATAAAAAGAAAAAACTACAGACACACAAAATGATAAGGATGAATCCCAAAAACATGCCTAATCAAAGAAGCCAGGTATAAATGAGTCCCTTATGATTCTACTTGTATGAAACTTTAGGAACAGTAACTCTAATTGTTAGAAAAATAGATCAGTGGTTGCCTGGGGCTGCACATAGGATGGGACTGATTGGGGAAGAGTACAAGGGACGTTTTTAGGGCAATGAAAATGTTCACTAACTTGATTGTTAAACAAGTTGTCAAAATTCATTGAACTATATACTCAAAATGGGTGTATTTTATTGTACATAAATTATATTTTTTAAAAAGTTGATTTTTTAAAAACTTCTGGCTGGGCATGGTGGCTCACACATGTAATCTAAGCACTTTGGGAGGCCGAGGCAGGCGGATGATGAGGTCAAGACTATCCTGGCCAACATGGTGAAACCCCCTATCTACTAAAAATACAAAAATTAGCTGAGTGTGGTGGCATGCACCTGTAGTTCCAGCTACTTGGGAGGCTGAGGCAGGAGAATCGCTTGAACCCAGAGGTGGAGGTTGCAGTGAGCTGAGATCATGCCACTGCACTCCAGCCTGGCGACAGAGCAAGACTCCGTCCCCCGAAAAATTAAATAAATAATTAATTAACTGTGCATGGTGGCACAGTGTTTATAATCCCAGCTACTCTGTAGGCTGAGGCAGGAGAATAGCCTGAACCAGGGAGTTGGAGGTTGCAGTGAGCTGAGATTGCATCACTGCAGTCCAGCCTGGTCACAGAGCAAGACTCTGTCTCAAAAACAAAAACTTCTAAGGGTAGAGTATTCTTACAGATAAATCCACTGTAATATGAATTTTATTTGTAACTAAGGTTATGTTTGTAGAGAAATCCAGAGATAAAGGTCTTTGTTGTCAAGCCTCTTTCTTCTATCATTCTCCAATACCAATTTTTCTACAATGATCTAAAGTAAATGCAGCAAAATTCCAATTTGAGAACACAAATTGTGTGAGGACACAGTGAAAAAGTTCCATGATTAAAAAAATCAAAAGGTTGTATATTAGAGTGTATGGGAGATAGGATAATGGTTACTGGATGCAGTAGAATTGATTTGGTTTTCCCAACAAAAGCCTGATGACTCAACCACCACTGTTCAAGTGTCCTGGAAAGCTGACAAACAGCCTCAGCTTAATGGTAGGTTTCTGCCACCCCTGCACATCTCCCTCTTCTGCTTTTCTGTTTATAGTGAACAACTGTCTCCAAAAGAAAAGAAAAGAAAAGAAAAGAAAAGAAAAGAAAAGAAAAGAAAAGAAAAGAAAAGAAGAGAAGAGAAAAGAAAGACAGACAGAAGCTGTCAGGTGACAAGCACACAAAAAGAAAGGAGATAAGTATTTCTAGAACTGTCCTTTAGCTTAGTTCTCAAAGGCTAGGGGCATTTCCCCTCTGAAAACATACTGCATGTACCACTTTGAACTAGGGTTGCAAGGGCTAGATGAAGAAAGATGCAAATGATAAAAGATATCTAAGGAGTCCATTTGGCTTAGAGAAGGGTTTTAAGGAAAGGCTCTGGCATTGAAAACTATGGTGGGGAAAGGTTATATAATGATTAAATACTGATTTAATTTAAGAATAAAATAGGCAAGGGTTTTGCAGGGGGGATAAGGCTGCAGCCTATGAGGGACAGGACAAGAATTCTCACTAAAGCTGGAACATTAGTGGTACCAATCAACCAACGACAGTTTATTGTGTAACTACTCTATGCCAGGCACTTCACCAGGTGACAGGGAAACTGCTGTGAACAGGCATACAAAGTGTCTTTGCCTTCTCTGAGGAGGAGAAAAGAAAGATCATATACAAATATGTTAATTTCAGAAACCAATAATGACTGTAAAGAAAACAAAGAAAAATTAAGGAGTAAAGGGCCAGGCATGGTGGCTCATGCCTGTAATCCCAGCACTTTGGGAGGCTGAGGCGTGTGGATCACTTGAGGTCAAGAATTCAAGACCCACCTCACCAGGCCAACATAGCAAAACCCTGTCTCTATTAAAAATACAAAAATTAGCCAGGTGTGATGGCATGTGAACCCTTGCTTTAACCTGCGAGGCAGAGGTTGCAGTGAGCCGAGATCACCCACTGCACTCCAGCCTGGGCAACAGAGTGAGACTGTCTCAAAAAAAAAAAAAAAAAAAAATTTACCAGGGCATGGTGGTGTGCACATGTGGTCCCAGCTACTTGGGAGGCTGAGGCACAAGAACTGAATGCCTGGGCAACAGCACGAGATCATGTCTCAGAAAAAAAAAGAAAAGAAGTAAAGACTACAGCCTACTTTAACTGGAGTGGTCAAGAAATGCCAATGAAGGAGGTGACACCTGAGCTGAGATTTGAATGACACGTCAGTCTTGTGAAGATCTTGGGGAAGATCCTTCCAGATAGAAGGAAGAGCAAGTGCAATGGCATGTTCAAGTGAAAGACAGAAGGCCAATGCGGCTAGGCAGAATGAATAAGAAAATGGTGGGAATTAAGGTGGCTGAGGATAAGATCATATAAGGCCTTCTGGGCCACCCTACAGAGTTTAGATTTCATCTGAAGGGTAAAGGAGGGCTCCTGGAGGTTTTGAAATAGTCACGTATGGCATCATCTGATTTGTGCCTTAGAAATCTAATACTAGCTGCCACACAGAGAATGGACTGGGGCTGGGCTGGGAAGGTGGGGAGCAGATAGTAAGAGCAAGCTGCAAAAGGAGAGGAAGAAACATCAATTAGAAAGCTGATAAAATAATCGAGGCAAAATGTGATTACGGCTAGATTAGGCAGTGTTTAAAAGAAATGTATTTTAACTCTCACAACAGAGGAAGGAGGAGAAGGAGAAAGGCCCTGTTGAGAGTTATAAGTCTAGGTCATAATATACATTTATTTTAGTATAATAATTTACTACGTCATTAAAGCTGATCCTTTAGATATTTAGTTTGGTACATTAATCTGGATAAGATTAATGTGTTCTTGCTCCTGTGGCCAGGAGAAACAAGGCAAAACTTAAAAGGATTTTGAGAAGGAAAGGAAGAGATTTTTTTTTTTTTTTTTTGAGGTGGAGTTTCACTTTTGTTGCCCAGGCTGGAGTGCGATGGACAGATTTCAGCTCACCGCAACCTCCACCTACCAGGTTCAAGCAACTGTCCTGCCTCAGCCTCCCGAGTAGCTGCGATTATAGGCATGTACCACCATGCCCAGCTAATTTTGTATTTTTAGTAGAGAGAGGATTTCTTCATGTTGATCAGGCTGGTCTTGAACTCCCAACCTCAGGTGATCCACCAGCCTCAGCTTCCCAAAGTGCTGGGATTACAGGCGTGAATCACCACACCTAGTCGAGGAAGAGATTTTTTTAAAAAGTCTATGTTATACTCTCTATAGGCTGTTGTCAGGCTTTAGTTAAACATCTGAAAACAATGACTTTAAAAATCTTTTCCAATTATTTTCCTTTGATTTCTTTATAAAAGCATCCTTTTTTTTTTTTTTTTTTTTTTTGAGACGGAATCAAAGGCCGGGCGCGGTGGCTCACGCCTGTAATCCCAGCACTTTGGGAGGCCGAGGCGGGTGGATCACGAGGTCAAGAGATCGAGACCATCCTGGTCAACATGGTGAAACCCCGTCTCTACTAAAAATACAAAAAAATTAGCTGGGCATGGTGGCACGTGCCTGTAGTCCCAGCTACTCGGGAGGCTGAGGCAGGAGAAT
>PVKV010035095.1:0-16979 GCA_004027835.1 Alouatta palliata
ATAGACTGGACAGTGAAAATGTGGCACATATACACCATGGAATATTATGCAGCCATCAAAAACGATGAGTTAGTGTTCTTTGTAGGAACATGGATGAACCTGGAAACCATCATTCTCAGCAAACGGACACAAGAACAGAAAATCAAACACCGCATATTCTCACTCATAGGCGGGTGTTGAACAATGAGAACACATGGACACAGGGAGGGGAGCATCACACACTGGGGTCTGTCAGGGGGAAACAGGGGAGGGACAGCGGGGGGTGGGGAGTTGGGGAGAGATAGCATGGGGAGAAACGCCAGATATAGGTGATGGGGAGGAAGGCAGCAAATCACACTGCCATGTGTGTACCTATGCAACAATCTTGCATGTTCTTCACATGTAGCCCAAAACCTAAAATTCAATAAAATATATATATATCAAAAAAAAAAAAAAAGAGGCTGCAGAGAGCATTTGTCATTTTTTTTGCCCTTCTGCTCTTCTACCTTGTGAGATCACAGCAAGAAGCTGCCCTCTTGGAAGAGAGAGCAGCTCTCAGCAGACATCAAATCTGCCAGCACCTTGATCTTGGATTTCCCACCCTCCAGACCTGTGAGCCATTTCTGTTGTTTATAACTCACGCTGTCTATGGCATTATGTTATAGCAGGAGAAATGGACTAAGATACTCTTACAAGTGAATTGTGGAGGAAAGAAGGCTTCATGTCTCAGCTTTAGGTCAATACTGGATCAGAGATTAAAAAAAAAAATAGCCATCAGTTATAGAATGAAGTATTCTACAAATACTAGGAAAAGTATTTGTAGAAATTTTTAGGAAAAAAAAAAAAAACCAGAACAGAACAGAACATGGAATGGGGGATGGGGCAAAGCAATCTTAGCTAGAATGAAAGAGTGGGTGGCTTCTACTGACATCTAGATTATAGAAGATTCTTCAACGGCGTTGTGTTCTTTCCTCTCCATTCTCTCAAAGGAGTCAATAGAAGCTCCCTCTCACTTTCCCACCACACGAAAGGCAAGCCAGGTGAAAAGTTCTAGAATTCCACCAGATTTTAATTGTGAGGTTGTAGTGTATGTAGGTGTTAATTTTTCTCTTAAAATTAGAATGATTTTCCTTGGGTTTTATTATTGGATTCTATGCTCTGTTGTAAGAATATTTTAATGCAAATGAACTAAAATTGTATAATTTTTTTGCTGTTATCCTTCATCCAAACCACATAAAATTCCTAAGTTTCACTTGAAGTTCTAGCAGTACACTGTAAATTTCTTAAAGTACTGTGGATAACTATAGAAAATGCTGTACTTCACTATTCTAAGAAAGTACTTTTTTAAATAAATTTCTGTTTATTCTGTTTTTAGAAAATATCAATTAAATTGACTTTCTCACCTCTAGACACTTCTCAGAGAATTAGGAAAGCAAATTCAAGATGGAATAGTGACCTTCCTTGGGTCCCTTTAATTTACTATCTGTTTTCATTCTGATGCAAGTAGACAGAAGTTTTGCCTTGGTCATTCTTATCAGTTAATTGAAAACACTCTGTTATCTTTTCTAAAATCAAGTTATGTTCTTGAGACTGTATTTAAAAAAATATTCAGAAACTTGATTTCCACTAATTCATATTAGCTTTTGAAAATTAATCTAACTTGTACTGTATTCTCTGTAGAGAGAATATCTTGGTTGGAACCTTCTCCACTCAAGAAATTGTCTAGTGAAGAAAGTAAATGTCATTATTATCCTTATGCTTTAAAAATCTGTAGAACTTTGGAACTAGAAAAAACATCCAAGACAACTGAGTTCTAGAGAAGTTAAGTGACTTACCTTGCGTTACATAAATAACTAGGACTAGAAGGCAGAGCACATAGAATCAGAAACTTGATTTATAAGAGAGTTTGAAGGGCAGTTAGTTCAATCTCTCAAATATGTTTTTAAAGAGAGGCTTTCACATAGTGAACATTCAACAAATAGAAATTAAATGAATGTAGAAATGTACATACTGACCAACCTAGTTATTACTCAGTTTCTGGTTAGAAACCATGAAGAAAACCCTCAATAAAAGCATTTTCTAAATATGAAATATAACAGAATAAAAATCTTTCTGACAGAAGGGAAACAAGAACCAAGGGTGGGTAAGGTAGAGGCTCTGTGTGTGTGTGGTGTGTGTGTGTGTGTGTGTGTGTGTGTGTGTGTGTGTGTTTAAATCAAACATTTTTAATTGTGGTTAAAAGCACATACAAAATTTTTAATGTTAATCATTTTTAAGTGTACAATTCAGCAGTATTAAGGACATTCACACTTTTGTGCAACCATCACTTCCATCCATCTCAAGAACTCTTTTTATCTTGCAAAACTGAAGTTCTGTACCCATTAAACAATAACTCCCCATTTCCCTTTCTCCCAGTCCCTGGAAAACACCAATTTACTTTCTGTCTATGAATTTGACTACTTTAGGTACCTCATATAAATGGAATTACACAGTATTTGTCTTTTTATGACTGGCTTATTTCACTTTATACGTCTTCAAGGTTCATTCATGTTGCAGCATACAAGATTCCCTTTCTTTTTAAGACTGAAAAAATTCATCTGTGAATGAACACTTATGTTGCTTCCACATTTTAGCTATTATAAATAATGCTGCTATGAACATGGGGGTACAGATATCTCTTCAAGATTTTGCTTTCAATTCTGGCTGTATATCCAGAAGGAGAATTGCTGAATCACATGATAATTCTATTTTCTATTTTTTAAGGAACCACAATACTGTTTTCCATAGTAGCTGCCCCACTTTGCATTTTGACCAATAGTGCACAAGGGTTTCAATGTCTCCACACCTTCCTCAACATATAGCTTTTGTATTTTTGATAGCAGTTGTCCTAATGAGTGTAAGGAGATATCGTATTATGGTTTTTATTTTTATTTTTCTAATAATTAGTGATGCTGAACAACTTTTCATGTCTTACTGACCATTTGTTTATATCGTCTTTGGAGAAATGTCTATTCAAGTCATTTGCATATTTTTAATCAAGTTGTTTCTTGTTAAGTTCTCTCTAATTCTCTCTATATTCTGCATGTGAATCTCTTATCAGGCGTATGCTTTGCAAATATTTTCTCTCATTTTGTGGGTTGCCTTTTTACTCTGTTAATTGAGTCTTTTGATGCCAAAAGTTTTTAATTTTTATGAAGATCAATTTGTTGTTGTTGTTTTGCTGCTTATGTCTTTGGTGTTATATCTAAAATATTGCCAAATTCAATGCTATAAAGACTTAGTCCTGTGTCACCTTTTATATTACAGAATAGTACTTTTAATAAAATGAAGTTCTTATAGCACATTTAATACATTAACCCTCCCCCTTCTTGATTTCTCTGCATTTTGTGCAACACCACTTTGACTTGATTATTCTTGGGTCTGTTTTATTTCCCACCTTTATTTTGCTTCTGCAATCTTTTTCCCTGGTGGATTTCTATGTGTATTCCCTAGATGCCTCAAATTAAGTCTGACCACAATCCTACTCTGCTTTCTACAGTGGATTTTTGAGTTAATTTTTGCGTATGGTGTTAGGAAAAGGGCAAAATTCATTCATTTGCAATGTGTTTATATAGTTTTCCCAGGACTGTATGTTGAAAATACTGACCTTTCCCCCATTGAATTGTCTTGGCACCCTTGTTAAAAATTATTTGACCATATATGTGAGGATTTATTTCTGGGCTCTCTATTCTGTTCCACTGGCCTATATGTCTGTCTTCATGCCAGCAACACACTGGTTTGATTATTATGGCTTTTTAGTAAGTTTTGAAATCAGGAAGTATAAGCCTTCCACTTTCTTTTCAAAGATTAATTTAGCTATTTATTATCTCTTATGATTCCATGTAAATTTTAGGATAAATTTTCTATTTCTGCCAAAAACAAAAAGTCAGTGGGATTTTGATGGGGATTGCATTTAATTTGTATACCACTTTGGGTAACACTGACATCTTAGCAATTTTAAGTCTCCCAATACATAAATGTAGAGTGTCTATTTACTTATTATTTAGTTTATTTCAGCAATATTTTATAATTTTCTTTGTCTTTCACTTCCTATGTTAATAACTAAGCATTTTATAATTTTTGAAGCTATTGTAAATGAAATTTTATTAATTTCCTCTTCAGATTGTTTATTATTTGTATTAGAAATACAAGTGATTTTTGTTTATTTTTGTTTCCTGCTACTTTACTGAATTCATTTATTATTTTAACAGTTTTATTAGGTGGAATCTTTACAGTTTTCCATGTATAAAATCATGCCATCTGTAAACAGAGATACTTTTACTTCTTCCTTTACAATTTACATGCCTTTTTATTTCTTTTTCTTGCCTTATTGCTCTACCTAGAACTTCCAATACTGTGTCAAATAGAAACAGCAAACAGGGGCATCCTTTCCTTGTTTCTGATCTAAGAGGCAAAGCTTTTAGTCTTTCACCATTGAGTATGATGTTTACTGTGTGTTTTTTTCATAAAAGGCTTTTATTGTGTTGAGGTAATTTTCTTATATTCCTAGTTTGTTGAGTGTTTTTAAAATCACAAAACAGTGTAAATTTTGTTAAAGGCTCTTTCTGCATCAGTTACTAAAACTGTGTAATTTTTCCTTTATTCTGTTAATATGGTGTATTACACTGATCAATTTTCATATGTTGGACCATTCTTGCATTCCAGAAATAAATTCCACTTGGTCCAGGTGTTTAATCTCTTTAATATGCTGGAAACTTAGTTTCCTAGTACTTTGCTAAAGATTTTTCTTCAATGTTTATAAGGGATATTGTTTTGTAGTTTTCTTTTCTTGCTGTGTCTTTATTTGGCTTTTGTATCAGGACAATGCTGGCCTCAGAGAATTCATTAGGATGCAATTCCTCCTGTATGATATTTTTCAGAAGTTTGAGAATTTGTATTAGTTCTTCTCTAAATGTTTGGTACATTTCTCCAGCAATGCCATCAGGCCCAGTGTTTCCTTTATTGGGATTTTTTTATTGCTAATTCCTTCTTCTTACTACTTATAGGTATATTCAGGTTTTCTAATTCTTTATGATTCAGTCTTGGTAGGTCGCATGTTTCTAGGAATTTATGAATTTCTTTGAGATTACTCAATGTGATAAAATTATTTACAGTACCCTCTTAAAATTCTTTTAATTTCTGTAGCTTCAATAATAATCCTTTAATTTCTGATTTCAGTAATTTGAGTCTTTTCTTCTTCTTAGTCTATCTAGCCAAAGTTTGTCAATTTGTTGATACTTTTGAAGAACCAAGTTTAGGTTATGCTAATTTTCTCTATTATTTAAAAAAATTTAACTTAACTCTGCTCTAATCTCATTTGCTTCTTCCTGCTAACTTTGGGTTCACTGCATTATTTTTTTACTTTCTCAAATTATTATAAATTTGGGTTGTTTATTTAAGATTTTTCTCAAATGTAAGTGTTTATATCTACAAATTATCCCCTCAGCACTGTTTTTGCTGCATTCAATAAGCTTTGATATATTGTATTTTCATTTGTCTCAAGGTATTTCCTAATTTCCCTTATAATTTCTTCTTGGATACATTGGTTGTTTAAGTGCATTTTTCCACGAATTCATGAATTTTCCAATTTTCTCTGTCACTGATTTCTTCCTTCATCCTACTATAGTTAGGGAAGAGGCTCTATTAATACATTTGTGCTGGTATAACAGAATACCGCAGACTGGGTAATTTACAAAGAACAGTTCTGGAAGGTGGGAAGTCTAAGATCAAGCTGCCAGAAAAGTATGAATGCCTTCTTACTACATTCTAACATGGTGGAATAGGGAAGCACAAAACGTGGATGAACACTGTCCTCACACAGCACAGGAGCAGAAGAAAACCCACTCCTGCATGCCATTTTGTAACAGCATTAATCCATTCACGAGGGCAGAGTTCTTCCAAAAGCACCACTTCTCGATATTGCCACAGGTTCCTAGCACGTATATCTGGAGAACATATTGAGACCATAGCAGATACTTCATATTATATGTATCTTTTTAATCTATTGAGATGTAATTTCTGATCTATCCATCATAGGTCTGTCCTGAAGAATGTTCCATATGAACCTGAGAAGAATGTTAATTCTGCTGTTGTTGAATAAAGTGTTCTGTATTTGTCTGTTAGATCTAATTGGCTAATTGTGTTGTTCCAGTCTTCTCTTTTCTTCTGTCCATTATTGACAGTGAGCTATTAAAGTCTTCAACCATTACTGGAAATCTGCTTCTCCCTTCAATTCTGTTTTTCTTTCATATATTTTGATGGTCTGTTGGCAGATATAAAATTGTTATATCTTACTGCTGTATAGAGACTTCTATTAAAATATAAAGTCCTTTTTTGTTCCTTGTAACTGTTTTAATCTGAAGTCAATTTTGCCTGATATTAGTATAGCCACTCCTGCTGTCTTGTGGTTACAAGTTGCATGGAATATCTTTTTCCATCATTTTACTATTAACCTAGTCATATCTCTGGATCTAAAGTGAACTCTTGATGATAGCATATAGCTGGATCATGTGTATGTGTGTTTTTAAATTTATTCTGCTAAAACTTTTGATTTGAGAGTTTAATCCATTTATATTTAAAAGTACTTGCTGATAATGAGAAACTGATTTTAGTCATTTTGCTATATTTTTCTATATACCTTATAGCTTTTTTAACTCTCATTTTCTGCATTACTGTCTTCTTTTGTGTTTAGTTGATTTTTGTAATGAAACACTGTAATTTCCTTCTAATTTCCTTTTGTATATATTCTATAGCCATTTTTATGGTTACTATGGGGATTACATTTAACATCCTAAAGTTATAAAGCTCTCATTTGAATTTATATAAGCCTAACTTTACTAACATACAAAACCTCTGCTCCTATACAGCTCCATCCTCATATCTTTCCGTTACTGACACACAAAATTACATCTTTACACATTGTGTGTTTAAAAACACATAAATAATTGTTTTATGCATCAATTTCATAAACTATATGAAAAACAAAATGTGGAGTTACAAATCAAAGTTGCCATAATACTAGCTTTTAGACTAGTAATTTTTAAAAACATTAGTCTCATAAATCATGTAGAAAACAAAAAGTAGAGTTACAAACCAAAGTTTAGATAATACCAGCTTTTATAATTGCCTAGATAAATACCTTTACTGAGATCTTTATTTCTCCATACAGCTTCTGGTTACTGTCTTGAATAATCTCAAGTGCATACAGAACATTTCATCTCAACCTGCAGGACTCCTTTTAGTATTTCTTGTGGGACACGTCTAGTGGTAATGAATTTTCTCAGCTTTTGTTTATCTGGAAACATCTTCATTTCTCTCTCACTTTCAAAGAACTGTTTTAAATGTTTCTGAAGGACTTCGGCTTCTCACAGTTTGATTATAACATGTCTCAGTAGGTCTCTTTGAGTTCTTACTAGGAACTTTTTTTAGCTTGACAGATTTTACATTTATGTCTTTTATCAAATTTGGAAAGTTTTGAGCTTACCTTTTTCTAAATATTCTCTGCTTCTCTTTATCTTCTTCTGGGACTTCCACAACATGTATGCTGGTCTACTTGACGTCCCACCAATCCCTTAGGACCTTTTCACTTTTTTTTCAATAGTCTTATCTCAAGTTCTTCGATTGTTTCTTAGGCTTGCTCAAATCTGTTTTTAAATCTTTTCAATGAATTTTTTATTTCATTCAATCTTTGACAAACCTGACAAAAATAAGCAATGGGGAAAGGACTCCCTATTCAATAAATGGTGCTGGGATAACTGGCTAGCCATATGCAGAATATTGAAACTGAACCCCTTCCTTACACCATGTACAAAAAACAACTCAAGGTGGATTAAAGACTTAAATGTAAAACCCAAATCTATAAAAACCCTGGCAAACAACCTAGGCAATAGCATCCAGGACATTGGAACTAGCAAAGATTTCATGATGAAGACTCCAAAAGCAATTGCAGCAAAAGCAAAACTTGACAAATGGGATCTAATTAAACTAAAGAGCTTCTGCACATCAAAAGAAACTATCAGCACAGTAAATAGCCTACAGAATCGGAGAAATTATTTGCAAACTATGCATCGGACAAAGATCAAATATCCAGCATCTATGAGGAACTTAAAACAAATTTACAAGAATAAAAACAACCTCATTAAAAAGTGGGCAAACAGTTTTCTGTAGAAGACATACATGTGGCCAAAAAGCATATTTTTAAAAAGCTCAATATCACTAATCATTAGAGAAATGCAAATCAAAACCACAGTGAGATACCATCTCACACCAGTCAGAATGGTTATTATTCAAAGCAAAAAAAAAAAAAAACAAAAAACAGATGCTAGAGTGGTTTCGAAGGAAAAGGAACACTTATACACTGTTGGTGGGAGTATAAATTAGTTCAACCATTGTGGAAAGCAGAGTGGCGATTCCTCAAAGAGCTGAAAACAGAACTACCATTTGACTCAGAAATCTATATCCCACAGGAATACAAATCATCCTATCATAAGGACACATGCACATGTATGTTCGCTGCAGTATTATTCAAAATAGCAAAGACATGGAATCAATCTAAATCCTATCAATGGTAGATTAGATGTTTAAGATATGGTATATATACACTGCACATGTTCCTATTGCTTTAGTATCGCATCAAAGAGAGCAAATGTCCTTATCTCTTGATTTGGTTTTGACTCCCTCAAATTTCTACAATTACAGATCTTTGTTTTAAACGCTGGTGAAACCTTTTCCCTTGGGGCTAGGGAACTGTGCAAAGGAAAGAATAATACTGGAAGAGTAGTTTGTTAGGTGTTAAATGGTGCTAAATCCTGAGAAGCAACACCTCTCTCTGCCTCCACCTATTTGTACCCTCCCAACAGCAACATACCAGCAGCCCATCTGGAACAGAGGAAAAACACTACAAAAGAGGAGAGGCAGACTCAGCCCCTCTCTAGGGACCTTGGTGCCAGCTACACAGGAAAGGCCTCTAAAGAGGTTAAAAATTTTTTTTTCTCCTATCTTTGCCACCCACTTCCCCATCACGCTCTTAAGACTTACAGCCACAAGTCAACAGAGTTTCTCCACATTGTTCGTTTTCCCTTTTCATTCAGATTCCAGAACAATCAGAAAAACTCCACCTCACTTTCTCACTCCACAGATTAGCCATGTGGTTTGGTAAAATTCTTTTGCATCCTGCAATCAGATTTTTATTTCTCCTCTTTTCTTCTGATTTAGCTTGCATTTCTTGGAACATAATGATTAGAAAGTAGCCTCAGTAACAGGCCTTGGCATTTCTCACAAAGTCCAAACTGGTAACTTCCACTGAGGAGCCCAATGGCTAATCCTAAACGGGCTCTCTAATTTATGCTCTGTCTGATCCAAAACTGCTCTGTGAATCTCCCACTGTCATCTTCCTGCAGTTCACTCAGTCATTTGGTAGAAACACATGATCCTTGGGATCCCAGCAGTATATGGCACTGCTGTAAGAATTATTTTTATCTCTAGGCTGCTCTGTGACGACTAAGAAGAGATATAAGAAATAGATGAGAAGATGGCAAAATTGCATTTCCAGAGGTTTATTATACCGGCCTGTTATGCAATCCCTGCTACCACCCCCGAGGGAAAAAAAAAAACAAAACAAAACTGTATTCACTTTATCCACACGATGGCGCTAGCCTCAAAAAAAAATGCTCTTCTCAGTCCCAAGAAAAATGAAAACAGTTCCACTTTCCTCTCATTAATGGCAAAGCCATATACTGTAGCCAAGCCATCACTTATCTAGGGGGACATTCATTCTGCAAATAATAACCTAAAATAGATAGGTTCTTCCTAATCCCCTTCCCCACCCCACTTCCCAGGGAGATAAAAAAGAACAAAATCACTGTTCTTTTCAACTCACTGATTCAATCATTTTAGCAACCCTGGGGCGTAAGAGTGATTCATGCTGGGCTTTGGATATGTGCGATCTTGGCACAGACCCTCACTATGCCTTAGAGGGAACTGAGTGACTTGGAAGTGTGTAGGGGAGCGCTAGTCAACCAGCAGTCTAAGGCTCCTCATTGAGTTCTAATAAGCGCTGCTGGGAATGAAAACATGGGAGCACCAGACATTTCACTGAGGTCACTGAAAAAAAAGAAGTGAATTCAACATAGGTGCCTTCCAGGCTAATGGGCAAAGAAAACTAGGAAGTCTGTTTGAGGCTTCTCAACACAAAAATATGCTCTCCACCTGTCTAATGACCAAGTTTCACCAGCTGCCTCTTCTTTTTATAGAATTTAAATCTTTCGCTTAAATGTTTTAAAAGCTCAGGATACTCTTGTTAAGCATCCCAAATAGTTCTCAGGTAACCTGAAGATGCCAAATGGAACCAATTGCCAGGTGTATAAACAAACAATTTTTAAAAGCATGGTACCTGTCAACACCAAAAAGCACTCTCAACTTTAGAAAGGGAGAACCGACGAAAGCGCTTTAATAGCTCCAAGTCAGCCCCTACCTGATGCTGATGCTAATAACAATGATAAACCATGAGCAGTGATATGGGTCCAAAATGTCTTCAGACCTGGCCCTGGACACTGGCAGCTTCATGACATGTGTGATTTGAGAACTAGCACAAGGCACCGCTTACCATGACACCCAAACATCCCCCTCTGGCCTGCCATGTCCTTTTGACCCTTTTACATGATTAAACCCTCCAACTTAAGATTAGCTGCAGCGCCGGGCGCGGTGGCTCACGCCTGTAATCCCAGCACTTTGGGAGGCCGAGGCGGGTGGATCACGAGGTCAAGAGATCGAGACCATCCTGGTCAACATGGTGAAACCCCGTCTCTACTAAAAATACAAAAATTACCTGGGCATGGTGGCATGTGCCTGTAGTCCCAGCTACTCGGGAGGCTGAGGCAGGAGAATTGCTTGAATCCAGGAGGCGGAGGTTGCGGTGAGCCGAGATCACGCCATTGCACTCCAGCCTGGGTAACAAGAGCAAAACTCCGTCTCAAAAAAAAAAAAAAAAAAGATTAGCTGCTAAGAATATTATTTCTATAACTTCTATCTTAAAATACACATTCTAACTGAGAAGGAAGAAAAGGCTGAAGGAAAAATATTCCCGTTAGGATGAATGAGTTCATTAGATTGGCTCATTTATCCTTAGAATAACAAAGAGGTGGAATGAGAGGAGACGGCATGTAGGATAACTAAATGTCAGCAAAGAACAAACAGTTTGACAGTCATAAGTTCTGGGAGAAAAATGATTTGGGAGATAAGCAAGAAGGAGTTTGAAAGGACTTTTGTATTTATCACAGATCAGACACAAAAGCAATGGTTCACAAGTTCAGACAAATTTACAGATGCACTCACTACAGCTCACACCTTGGTTTTTTTTAATGTGTAGTTGTCGCAAACATCATAAATTCTGAAAACGTCATTTAAAGCCCAGATTTAGGGCTTCTTTTAAAAAGTAGAAAGGTTTTTCCCATAAGTTCCGTTGTTTTAATTTTTAACACCCAAAATAAGTGAAAACGCCGTTTGTCTTTCTCTGCTTGGCTTCTTTCACTTAATGTCCTCCAGTTCCATCCATGTTATTGCAAATGACAGGATCTCGTTCTCTTTTTATGGCTGAATAGTACTCTATTGTGTGTATGTATCACAACTTCTTTATCAGTCTGTCTGTGGATGGACACTTAGGCTGCTTCCAGATCTTCGCTATTGTGAACAGTGTTGCAATAAACATGAGAGTGCAGATATTTCTTTAATATGCTCATTCCTTTTCTTTTGGGTGTATACCTAGCAGTAGGATTACTGGGTCATATGGTAGTTCTGTTTTTAGTGTTTTGAGAAACTTCCAAACTGTTCCCCATCATGGATGTACTAATTTACATTCCCACCAACAGTGTACAAGAGTTCCCTTTTCTCCACATCATCGCCACCATTTGTCATTGTCTGTCATTTGGATAACTGGGGTGAGATTGTATTTCATTGTAGTTTTGATTTGCAATTCTCTGGTGATCAGTGATGTTGAGTATCTTTTCATATGCCTGTTTGCTATTTGTATGTCTTCTTTTGAGAAATATTTATTCAGATATTTTGCCCATTTTTAATCAGATCATTAAATTTTTTTCCTATAGAGTTGTTTGAGCTCCTTATATATTCCAACTATTAATCGCTTGTCAAATGAGTACTTTGCAAATGTTTTCGCCCATTCCATGGTGGTCTCTTCACTTCGATGAATTTTTCCTTTGCTCTGTAGATAGAATCTTTTTAACTTGATGTGATCCCATTTGTTCACTTTTGCTTTGGTTGCATATGCTTGCAGGATATAGCTCAAAAAATTTTTGCCCAGACCAATGTCCTGGAGAGTTCCCTAATGTTTTCTTTTAGTAGTTTCATAGTTTGAGCTTTCAGATTTAAGACTTTAATCCATTTTGATTTTTGTATATAGCAAAAGATAGGGATCTAGTTTTATTCTTCTGCATGTGGATATCCAGTTTTCCCAGCACCATTTATGAAAAGACTGTCTTTTCCCCCATGTACGTTCTTGGCACCTTTGTCAAAAATGAATTCACTGTAGAGATATGGATATATTTCTGAGTACTCTGTTTGGTTCCATTGCTCTGTGTGTGTCTGTTTTTATGCCAGTGTCACACAGTTTTGGTTACTATAGCTCTGAAGTAAAATTTGCAATCAACTAATGGGATTTCTCCAGTTTCGTTCTTCTTGCTCAGGATGGTTTTGAGCATTCTGGGTCTTTTGTGGTTCCAAAGATTTTAGAATTACTTTTTCTATTTCTGTGGTGAATGTCATTGGTATTTTGATAGAGATTGCACTGAATCTGTAGATTGCTTTAGGTGGTATGGACATTTTAACAATATTGATTCCTCCAATCCATGAACATGGAATAACTCTCCATCTTTTTGTGTCCTCTTCAATTTCTTTAATCAGTGTTTTTTAGTTTTCATTATCAAGATCTTTCACTTCTTTGGTTAAGTTTATATCGAGGACTTCCAGTACTATGTTTAATAACAACAGTGAAAGCTGGCATCCTTGTCATGTTACAGATCTTAGAGGAAAGATTTCAGTTTCTCTCCATTCCATATTATACTGGCTGTGGATCTATCATATATGGCTTTTATTGTGCTGAAGTATGTTTCTTCTAGACCCAGGTTTTTAAGGGTTTTTTCATAAAGGGATGTTGAATTTTATCAAATGCTTTTTCAGCATCAGTTGAAATGATCATGATTTTGTTCTTCATTCTATTGATATGATGTATCATGCTGGTTGATTTGTATATGTTGAACCATCTTTGCATTCCTGGGATAAATCCCATTGATCATAACGAATGATGTGTCAAATGTGTTATTAAATTTGGTTTGCTAGTATTTTGTTGAGGATTTTTACATCACTGTTCATCAGGGATATTAGCCTGTAGTTTTCTTTTTTTGATGTGTCTTTGACTTTGGTATCAGAGTAATACTGGCCTTATAGAATGAGTTTGGAAGTATTAATTTTTCAGAATAGTTTGAGTAGAATTAGTTTTAGTTCTTTAAATGCTTGGCTTTGCTTTGCTGAAAGACTTTTGATTATAGCTTTGATCTTGCTACTTGTTATTGGTCTGTTCAGGTTTTGAATTTCTTCATGATTTGATCTTGGTAGGTTGTATGTATCTAAGAATTTACCCATTTCTTCTAGTTTTCCCAATTTGTTGGCATAAAGTTGCTCATGGTAGCCTCTAATTATCTTTTGAATTTCTGTGGTATTGGTTGTAATATATCCTTTTTCTTCTCAGATTTTTTTTTATTTGGGTCTTCTCTTTTTTTCTTAGTCTGGCTGAAAGTTTCTTGTTTTTGTTTATCTTTTCAAAAAAATAAACTTTTCATTTCATTGATATTTTGTATATTTTTATTTCAATTTCATTAGTTTCTGTTATGATTTTTATTATTTTTTCTTATACTAATTTTGAATTTGATTGCTCTTGTTTCTCCAGTTCTTTAAGATGTATAATCATGTTGTTTATTTGAAGTTTTCTACTTTTTTGATGAAGGTGCTTATTGCTATATCCTTTCCTCTTAATACTGCCTTTGTTCCATCCCAAAAGTTTTATGTTGTGTTTCCATTATCATTCGTTTCAAGAAATTTTTCAATTTCCTTATTAATTTATTCATTGACTCACTGGTCATTCAGGAGAATATTGTTTACAGGTGTTAGTACAGTTTCCAACATTCCTCCTGTTTTTGACTTCTGGTTTTATTCCATTGTGGTCAGGGAAGATACTTGATATTATTTCAATTGTTTTTAAGTTTTTAAGACATTTTGTAGCATAACACATGGCCTATCCTTGAAAATAATCCATATGCTGAGTAAAAGAATATATATTCTGCAGCCATTGGATGAAATGTTCTGTAAATATCTATTAGGTGTACTTGGTCTATAGTGCAGATTAAGTCAGATGTTTCTTTGCTGATTTTCTGTCTAGGAGATATGTCCAGTGCTGAAGGTGGGATGTTGAAGTCTCTGGAAATTATTGTATTGGGGTCTATCTCCCTCTATAGCTCTAATAATATTATATATATATATATCCACATCCCAGTGTTGGGTGTAAATACATTTAAAATTCTTATATATCCCCTTGCTGAATTAATCTATCACTAGTGACCTTCTTTGTCTATTCTTATAGTTTTTATCTTGAAATGTATTTTGTCTGATATAAGTATGGCTACTCCTGCTCATTTCATTTGCATTTGCATGGAATATGATCGTCCCTCCCTTTATGTTCAGTCTATGTTACTTTATAGGTGACAAGTGTTTCTTACAGGCAATAGATCGGTGGATCTTGTTTTTTTGTTTTTGTTTTTTGTTTTTTGTTTTTTATGAATTACCCACTTTATGTCTTTTGGTTGGAGACTTTACTCCATTTACATGCAATGTTATTATTGAAAGTAAAGACTTACTCCTGCCATTTTAAAATTTGTATCCTGATTGTTTGTGGTCTTCTCTTCCTTCCTTCCTGTTTTCCTTTTAGTGAAGGTGATTTTCTCTGGTGGTATGTTTCAATTTCTTGCTTTTTGTTTTGTGTATATCTGTTGTATGTTTTTTGATTTGAGGTTACCATGAAGCTTGCAAATAATATTTTATAACTCCTTATTTTAGACTAAGCACAACTTAGCACTGATAGCATAAACAAACTAACAAGCAAGCAAAGAGAAAACTAATACAAACTCTACACTTCAAATTCATCCCCCACTTTTTAACTTTTTGTTGTTCCTATTTATATCTTATTATATTGTCTATGTTTTGAAAAATTGTTTTAGTTACTATTTTTGATAGGTTCATCTTTTAGAGTCTTTGTACTCAAAATATGAGTAGTTTACACACCACAACTATAGTGTCATAATATTCTGTGTCTTTCTGTGTACCTACTATTAGCAGTAAGTTTGATACCTTCAGATGATTTCCTAATGCTCATTAACGTCCTTTCCTTTCAAACTGAAGAACTGGCTTTTAGCATTTCTTATAAGACAGGTCTAGTATTGATGAAATCCTTCAGCATTTGTTTGTCTGGGAAAGTATTTCCCCTTCATGTTTGAAGGATATTTTCACAGGATATGCTACACTAGGATAAAAGGGTTTTTTTTTTTTTTCCTTCAGCACTTTAAGTATGTCATGCTAGTCTCTCCTGGCCTGTAAGGTTTCCAATGAAAAGTCTGCTACCAGACATACTGAAGTTCCTTTGAATGTTATTTCTTTTCTTTTGCTGCTTTCTTTATCATTGACCTTTGGGAGTTTGATTAATAAATGTCTTGAGGTAATCTCATTTGCATTATATCTGCTTGGTGCTCTATCACCTTCTTGTACTAAAATACTGGTATTTTCCCCTAGGTTTGGAAAGTTCTCTGTTATTTTCTCTTTAAATATATTTTCCACCCCAATCTCTCTCTCTCTCTCTCTCTCTCTCTCTCTCTCACTATTTCTCTCTGTCTCTCTCTCTGTTCTTCCTTTTTAAGGCCAATAACTTTTAGGTTTGCCCTTCTGACCCTCTTTTCTAGATCTTGTATTTATGCTTCATTCTTTTTTATTCTTTTTTTTTCTTTTGACTCCTCTGGCTGTGTATTAGTGAGCGTGTATTCAAGCTCACTGATTCTTCTGCTTGATTAATTCTGCTGTAAAGAGGCTCAGGTGTGTTCTTTAGTATGTCAATTGTATTTTTCAGCTCCAGAATTTCTACTTTATTCTTTTTTTTAATGATTTCAATCTCTTCATTAATTTCATCTGTTAGAATTCTGAATTCTTTCCCTCTGTTATCTCAAATTTTGTTGAGCTTCCTCAAAACAGCTGTTTTGAGTTCTCTGAAAGGTCACATATCTCTGTCTTTTTGTTACTGGTCACTGATGCTTATTTCATTCATTTGGTGAAGGCATGTTCTAGGTAGTCCTGATGCTTGTAGATGTTTGTCGGTGTCTGGGTGTTGAAGAGGTAGGTATTTACTATAGTCTCCTCAGTCTGAGCTTGTTTGTGCCCATCCTTCTTGGGAAGGTTTTCCGAGTCCCTTTTCAATGGGATTTGTGCACTGTGATCTAAGTCCTTGGTCACTGCAGCTGTATGTGCATTAGGGGGCACCCTGAGCCCAATAATGCGGTGGTTCTTACAGGCTTGTAGAGGTACTTCCTTGATGTCTTGAGTGAGACTTGAGAGAATTCTCTGGATTATCTGGCAGAGACCCTTGTTTCCTTCCCTGACTTTCTCCCAAACAAACAGTCAGTCAGGTTCTCTCTCTCTCTCTCTCTCTCTCTCTCTCTCTCTCTCTCTCTCTCTCTCTCTCTCTCTCTGCCTAAAGCTAGGGGAGGAATGACAGAAGCACTCCTGTGGCCACCACTGGGACTGTGCTGGGTCAGACCCAAAGCCAGCACTGGTGTCGAACCAAAGACCCGCAGTTACCGCTGCTTGGCTATCACCTATGTTCATCAAGGCGTAAGAGCTGTATACCCAGCAGGGGG
>PVKV010035096.1:0-15728 GCA_004027835.1 Alouatta palliata
GGGTCTGTCGGGGGGAAAAAGGGGAGGGACAGCAGGGGGTGGGGAGTTGGGGAGGGATAACATGGGGAGAAATAACAGATACAGGTGAAGGGGAGGAAGGCAGCAAATCACACTGCCATGTGTGTACCTATGTAACAATCTTGCATGTTCTTGTACCCCCAAACCTAAAATGCAATAAAAAGTATATTAAAAAAAAAAACACACCTTCTTAATATACTCTTCTTTAAAATGACTAAACACTCTTCTGCTACTGTGCTATAAAATATACACACACTCAATTTGCACTCTGTTATAAAAAATATACATCCTCTACCTTAATTCTGTTATAAAAAATATACACCATCTATTCCGACTCTGATATAAAGTATATACACTTTCAATTTGTACACTGTTATGAAAACTATACAAACTCTACTTGCACTCTGTTTTAAAATAAATACACCCTCTATTTCTACTCTGTTATTAAAAATAGACACCCTCAATTTGTACTCTGTTATAAAAAATATAAACCCTCTACTTGAACTCTGTTTTAAAATATATACACCCTCTATTTCTACTCTGTTATAAAAATATACATCCTCAATATGTACTCTGTTATAAAAACTATATACCCTCTAAACATTTACAGATTTAAAATAAATAGACACTCTTCTGTTATAAAATATATACACCCACAATTTGTACTCTATTATAAAATATATGCACCCTCAATTTTTACTCTGTTATAAAAAATGTACACCATGTAAATACGAACTACTTTAAAATAAACGAACTCTCTTCTGCCACTCTGTTATAGAAAATATACAGCCTGTATTTCTACTCTGTTATGAAAAATATACACCCTCTCCTTGCACTCTCTTATGAAAAATATACACCCTCTACTTGCACTCTGTTATAAATAAATACACTCTCTATGTAAACTCTGTTATAAAATATATACATCATCAATTTGTACACTTTTACAATAATATACACCTTCTAAATATACCCATATTTAAAATAAATAAACCCCTGGCACTCTGTTATGAAAAATAAACATCCTCTACTTCCGCTCTTTTATGAAAAATATACACAATCAATTTGTACTCTCTTATAAAAAATATACACAGTGAACATATAC
Organism: Alouatta palliata; assembly: GCA_004027835.1. Lineage (NCBI taxonomy): Eukaryota > Metazoa > Chordata > Mammalia > Primates > Atelidae > Alouatta > Alouatta palliata. The sequence goes on from PVKV010035096.1 coordinate 1,121, forward strand.
CCAGATTAAAAATAAATAAACTCTCTTCTGCTGCTCTGTCCTAAAAAATATATTCCCTCTATTTCTACTGTTATAAATATATACACCCTCAATTTGCAATCTGTTACATGCTTGCACTCTGTTTAAAAATAAATACACCCTCTATTTCAACGCTTTCATAAAAATATACACCCTCAGTTTGCACTCTGTTATAAAAAAATACACCATCTACTTGCACTCTGTTTAATAATAAATACACCCTCTATTTCTACTCTGTTATGTTAATTATACACCCTCTATTTCTACTCTGTTATAAAATATATAATTAAAATTCTGCTACTCTGTTATAAAAAATATGCCCCCTCTATTTCTACTCTGCTTTAAAATAAATAAACTCTCTTCTGCTGCTCTGTTATTTAAAAATATACACCCTCAATGTCTATTCTGCTATAAAATATATACACACTCAATTTGTACTCTGTTAGAATAAAATATATGCCTTCGAATTATACTCTGCTTCAATCTATATAAACATTCTTCTGCTACTCGGTTAGGAAAAACATACACCCTCTATTTCTATTCTTTTATAAAAAACATACACCCTCTGAATACAATCTGCCTTATAATTAGTAGTCTTCTGCTTCTCTGTTGTAGAATAATATATTCCCTCTATTTCTACTGTGTTATAAAAATTATACACCTGTTAAATATACTGTTTTAACATAAACACTCTTCTGCTTCTCTGTTGTTATAAAAATTATACACCCTCAATTTCTACTCTGGTATAAAATATAAAGACCCACAATTTATACTCTGTTATAAAAAATAGACAACCTCAAAATATACTCTGCTTTAAAATAAAGAAACACTCTTCTGTTACTCTGTTATAGAAATTACACTTTCTCAATTTGTACTCTGTTATAAATGTATTCACCCTTTAAATATACTCTGCTATAAAATATGTAAACCGTCTATTAGTACTGTTTTATAAAAGATATACACCCTCTAAATATACTCTGTTTTTAAATAAATAAAACGTGTTCTGCTACTCTGTTATGAAAAGTATACATCCTCTGTTTCTACTCTGTTATAAAATAGATACACCATCAATTTGTACTCTGTTATAAAAAATACATACCTTCTTAACATACTCTTCTTTAAAATGACTAAACACTCTTTTGCTACTGTGCAATAAAATATATACACACTCAATTTGCACTCTGTTATAAAAAATACATACCTTCTTAATATACTCTTCTTTAAAATGACTAATCACTCTTCTGCTACTGTGCTATAAAATATACACACACTCAATTTTCACTCTGTTATAAAAAATATACCCCCCCTAAACATTCCCAGATTTAACATAAACACTATTCTGTTATAAAGTATATACACCCACAATTTGTACTCTGTTATAAAATATATGCACCCTCAACTTTTACTCTGTTATAAAAAATGTACACCATCTAAATACGATCTGCTTTAAATAAACGAACTCTCTTGTGCCACCCTGTTATAGAAAATATACACCCTGTATTTCTACTCTGTTATGAAAAATATGCACCCTCTACTTGCACTCTGTTATGAAAAATATTCACCCTCTACTTGCCCTGTGTTTCAAAATAAATACACTCTCTATTTAAACTCTGTTATAAAATATATACACCATCAACTTGTACACTTTTACAATAATATGCACCTTCTAAATATACCCATATTTAAAATAAGTAAACCCCTGGTACTCTGTTATGAAAAATATACATCCTCTATTTCTGCTCTGTTTTAAAAAATACACACCTTCTTAATATACTCTTCTGCTACTGGGTCATAAAATATATACACACTCAATTTGCACTCTCTTATAAAAAATATACATCGTCTACCTTAACTCCGTTATAAAAAATATACACCATCTATTCCGACTCTGTTATAAAATATATATACAACTTCAATTTGTAATCTGTTATGAAAAATATACAAACTCTACTTGCACTCTGTTTTAAAATAAATACACCCTCTATTTCTACTCTGTTATAAAAAATAGACACCCCCAATTTGTACCCTGTTGCAAAAAATATAAACCCTCTACTTGAACTCTGTTTTAAAATATATACACCCTCTATTTCTACTCTGTTATAAAAATATACATAATCAATTTGTACTCTGTTATAAAAACTATATACCCTCTAAACATTCCCAGATATAAAACAAATAGACACTCTTGTGTTATAAAATATATACACCTGCAATTGGTACTCTGTTATAAAATATAAACACCCTCAATTTTTACTGTTATAAAAAATGTACACCATCTAAATACGCTCTGCTTTAAAATAAATGAACTCTCTTCTGCCACTCTGTTAGAGAATATATACACCCTCTACTTGCACTCTGTTTAAAAATAAATACTCTCTCTATTTAAACTCTGTTATAAAATATATACATCATCAATTTGTACACTTTCACAATAATACACAAATTCTAAATATACCCATATTTAAAATTAATAAACCACTGGTAGTCTGTTATGAAAAATATACATCCTCTACTTCTGCTCTGTTATGAGACATATACACCCTCACTTTGTACTCTGTTATAAAAAATATAAACCCTGTGCTTGAACTCTGTTTTACAATATATACACCCTCTATTTCTACTCTGTTATAAAAAAAATACATCCTCAATATGTACTCTGTTATAAAAAATATACACCCTCTAAACATTCCCAGATTTAAAATAAATAAACACTCTTCTGTTATAAAATATATACACCCACAATTTGTACTGTTATAAAATATATGCACCCTCCATTTTTACTCTGTTATAAAAAATGTACACCATGTAAATGCGAACTGCTTTAAAATAAACGAACTCTCTTCTGCCACTCTGTTATAGAAAATATACACCCTGTATTTCTACTCTGTTATGAAAAATATACACCCTCTCCTTGCACTCTCTTATGAAAAATATACACCCTCTACTTGCACTCTGTTATAAATAAATACACTCTCTATGTAAACTCTGTTATAAAATATATACATCATCAATTTGTACACTTTTACACTAATATACACCTTCTAAATATACCCATATTTAAAATAAATAAACCCCTGGTACTCTGTTATGAAAAATAATCATCCTCTATTTCTGCTCTTTTATGAAAAATATACACAATCAATTTGTACTCTGTTATAAAATATATACACACTGAAGATATACCCATATTTAAAGTAAATAAACTCTCTTCTGCTGCTCTGTCCTAAAAAATATATTCCCTCTATTTCTACTGTTACAAATATATACACCCTCAATTTGCAATCTGTTATATACTTGCACTCTGTTTAAAAATAAATACACTATCTATTTCCACACTTTTATAAAAATATTCACCCGCAGTTTGCACTCTGTTTTAAAAAATATACACCATCTACTTGCACTCTGTTTAATAATAAATACACCCTCTATTTCTACTCTGTTATATTAATTATACACCCTCTATTTCTACTGTGTTATAAAATATATAAATAAAATTCTGCTACTCTGTTATAAAAAATATGCCCCCTTTATTTCTACTCTGCTTTAAAATAAATAAACTCTCTGCTTCTACTCTGTTATTTAAAAATATACACCCTCCATATCTACTCTGTTATAAAATATATACACCCTCAATTTATACTCTGTTATGAAAAACATGCACCCTCTAAATATACTCTGTTTTTAATTAAATAAAAACTCTTCTGTTAGTCTTATAAAAAAATATAATCCAACAATTTCTACTCTGTTATTAAAAACATAAACTCTCTCTTTCTACCCTGTTATAAACATATACACCTCTATTTCTACACTTTTATAAAAAATATACACCCACAATTTGTACTCTATTTAAAAAAATAAACAAACTCAGTATCTACTTGTTATAAAATATATACACCCTCAATTTGTACTCTGTTATAAAATATATAAACCCTCTAATTATAGTCTGCCTTAAAATAATAAATACTCTTCTACTCTGTTATATAAAATATAAACCCTCTATTTCTTTGTTATAAAAAATAAACACCCTCTAAATATTCTCTTCTTTAAAATAAATAAACACTCTTCTGCTACTCTGTTAGAAAAAAATATAAACCCTCAATTTCCACTCTGTTATAAAATATATACACCCTCAATACCTACTCTGTTATAAAAAATATACACCCTGTAAATATACTCTGCTTTAAAATAAATAAACACTCTTATTCTACTGTTATAAAAAATATAAAGTCTTTATTTCTACACTGTTATAAAAAATATACATCCTCTATTTGAGCTCAGGTATAAAAAACATAAACCCTCAATTTGTACCCCGTTATAAAAAATATACACCCTCTTTTTCTATTCTGTTATAAAATATATACACCCTCAATTTGTACTCTGATATAAAAATATTCTCTCTCTGAATATACTGTGTCTTAAAATAAATAAACACATTTCTGCTACTCTGTTATAAAAACATAAACCCACTATTTCTAATCTGTTATAAAAAATATACACCCTCTATTTCTACTGTGTTATAAAAATATACACCCTCTATTTCTACTGTGTTATAAAAATATACACCTTCCATTTGTACTCTGTTATGGAAAATATACACCCTCTATTTCTACTCTGTTAGAAATTATATACACTCTCAATTTGTACTCTGTTATAAAAAAATACACCCTCTATTACTTCTGTGTTATAAATTATGTACACCCTCAAATTTACTCTTATAAAAAAAATACACCCTCTAAATATATTCTGCTTTAAAACAAACCCTCTGTTTCTACTCTGTGATAAAAAATAAACACCCTCTACTTGAACTCATATAAAATATACACGCCCAATTTGTACTCTGTTATAAAAAATATACACCATCAATTTGTACTCTGTTATAAAAATATACACCCTCTAAATACACTCTGCTTTAAAATAAATAAACACACTTTTGCTACTCTGTTATAAAAAATATAAAACCTCAATTTCTACTCTGTTATACAAAATAAACATTCAATTTTTACAGTTATGAAAAATATACACCCTCTAATTATACTCTGCTTTAAAATAAATAAACCCTCTCCTGCAACTCTGTTATGAAAAATATAAACCCTCTATTTCTACTCTTTTATAAAATATATATACCCACAATTTGTACTCTGTTATAAAAAATATACACCCTCTAAATATATTCTGCTTTAAAATAAATAAACACTTTTCTGCTACTCTGTTATAAAAAAATATAAACCCTATATTTCGACTCTGCTGTAAAAAATATACACCCTCTATTTGAACTCTGTTGTAAAAAATATACACTATCTATTTATAATCTGTTATAAAATATATACACCTTCAGTTAGTACTCTGTTATAAAAAATATACACCCTCTGAATATACTCTGCCTTAAAATAAACAAACACTCTACTGCTACTTTATTATAAAAAATATATATCCTCAGTTTGTACTATTCTAAAAAATATACACCCTCTACTTCTACCCTGTTATAAAATGTATACACCCTCAATTTGTACTCTGTTATAAAAAAATACACCCTCTAAATAGTCTCTGCTTTAAAATAAATATACACTCTTCTGCTACTCTGTTATAAAAAATACAAGCAATCTATTTTTACTCTGTTATAAAAAATACACACACTCTAAATATACTCTGCTTTAACATAAATAAACACTCTACTTCTACTCTGTTATAAAATATACACACCCTCAATTTGTTCTCTGTTGTAAAAAATATACACCCTCTATTTCTACCCTGTTATAAATATACACCCTCAGTTTATACTGTGTTATAAAAAATATAAACCCTCTACGTCTCCTCTATTACAAAAAATATAAACCCCCTATTTCTACGCTGTTATAAAAAATATACATCGTCTATTTCTACTCTGTTTTAAAAATATACACACTCTAAATATACTCTTCTTTAAAATAAACAAACACTATTCTGCTACTCTATTATAAAAAATATACACCCACACTTTGTACTCTGTTATACATAATATACACCCTCTATTTCTACTATGTTAAAAAATATATATACCCACAATTTGTACTGTTATAAAAAATATACACCCTCTAAATATACTCTGCTTTAAAAAAAATAATTCCTCTTCTGCTACTCTGTTATAAAAAATATAAAACCTCAATTTCTGCTGTGTTATAAAATATATACACCCTCAATTTTTACTGTCAGAAAGAATGTACACCCTCTATTTCTACTCTGTTATAAAATATTTACACCCTAAATTTGTATGCATTTATAAAAAATATACACCCTCTCTACTCTGTAATAAAATATATACACCCACAATTTGTACTCTGTTATAAAAAATATACACCCACTAAATATACTCTGTTTTAAAATAAATAAATGCTCTTCTGCTACTCTGTTTAAAAAAGTAAACACCCTCAATTTGTACTCTGTTTTGGAAATTATACACTCTCTGTTTCTTCTCTGTTATATAAAATATACACCCTCATTTTGTACTCTGTTATAAAAAATATACACCCTTCAAATATACTCTGCTTTAAATAAACTGTCTTCTGCTACTCTGTTATAAAAAATATAAACCATGAAATTCTACACTGTTATAAAAAATATGCCTCCTCCATTTGTACTCTGTTATAAAACATATGCACCCTCTAAATATACTCTGCTTGAAAATAAATAAGCACTCTACTGCTACTCTCTTATAAAAATTATAAAATCTCTATTTCCACTCTGTTATAAATAATATAAACCGTATATTTCTACTCTGGTATAAAAAATGTACTCACTCAATTTCTACTGTTATAAAAAATGTACACCCTCTAAATATACTCTGCTTTAAAATAAACACTCTTCTGCTATTCTGTTATAAAAAATATACACTCTCAATTTGTACTTTCATAAACATATACTCACTCTATTTGAACTCAGTTATAAAATATATACAACCTCAATTTGTACTCTGTTATAAAAAATATAAACCCTCTATTTCTACTCTGTTATAATTAATATACACCCTCAATTTGTGATCTGTTATAAAAAATATAAACCCTCTATTTCTACTCTGTTATAAAAAATATACACCCTCAATTTGTACTCTATTATAAAAAATACACACTCTCCATTTCTATTCTGTAATAAAATATATACACCGTCAATTTGTACTCTGTGATGAAATCTGTACACCCTATAAATATACTCTGCCTTGAAATTAATAAACACTCTTTTGCTACTCTGTTATAAAAAATACAAACCCTCTATTTCTACTCTGTTATAAAAATATACACCCTCTATTTATACTGTTATAAAATATATACACCCTCAATTTGTACTCTGTTATAAAATATATACACCCTCTAAATATTCTCTTCTTTAAACTAATTAAACACTCTTCTGCTACTCTGTTATTCATAATATAATCTCTCTATTTCTTCTATGTTATAAAAAATATGCACTTTAATTTGAACTGTTAGAAAAATATACACCCTCTAAATATACTCTGCTTTGAAATAAATAAACCTTCTTCTGCTACCCTGCTTTAAAATGTATAAACCTTCTATTTCTACTCTGTGATATGAATATACACTCTCAATTTTTACTCTATTATAAAAATATAAACCCTCTATTTCTAGTCTGTTATCAAAAATATGCACCGTCTATTTCTAATCTGTTATAAAAAATATGCACCCTCTACTTAAACTCAGTTTCAAAAATATATACCCTCAATTTGTACTGTTATAAAAAATATACACCCTCTAAATATGCACTGTTTTAAAATAAATAAACACTCTTCTGATACCCTGTTATAAACAATATAATCCCTCTATTTCTACTCTGGTATAAAATACACCATCAATTTGTACTCTGCTATAAAAAATATACACTCTCAAGATATACTCTGATTTAAAATAAATAAACTCTCTTCTGCTACTCTGTTATAAAAAATATACTTCCTCTATTTCTTCTGTTATAAAAAATATACACCCTCAATTTGTAGTGTTATAAAAAATATAATCCCTCTATTTCTTCTGTTATAAAAAAATATATACCATCCATTTGTACTCTGTCATAAAAAAATATACACCCTCTATTTGCACTCTGATTTAAAGTAAATATATGCTCTATTTTTATTCTGTTATAATAAACATACACCCTCTTTTTCTAGTCTGTTATAAAATATATACACCAAAAATTTGTGTTCTGTAACATAAATATACACCCTCTCAATATACACAGATTTAAAATACATAAACACTTTGCTACTACTCTGTTATAAAAATATACACCCTCAATTTGCACTCTGTTATAAAATATATACAAAATCTAAATATACTCTGCTTTGAAATAAATAAACATTCTTCTGCAACTCGGTTATAAAAAATATAAACCCTCTGTTTCTACTCTGTAATAAAATTATACACCCTCTATTTCTACTCTGCTATAAAAAATAGACTTCAATTTTACTTTCTTATAAAAAAAATACACCCTCTAAATATACTGTGCTTTAAAATAAACACTATTCTGTCACTCTGTTATAAAAAACATAAACCCTCTATTTCTACTCTATTATAAAATACATACACTCTCAATTTTTACTCTGTTATAAAAAATATACACCCACTATTTCTAACCTGTTATAAAAAATATACACCCTGTATTTATACTATGTTGGAAAGAATATATACCCTCTATTTTTACTTTATAATAAAATATATACAATTCTACTTTACTCTGACATAAGAAATATACCTTTTTTATTTCTACTCTGTAATAAAATGTATACACCTTCTATTTGTACTTGTTATCTAAAGTATACACCCTCAATTTTTACTCTGTCATAAAAAATATACAAATTCTATTTGTACTCTGTAATCAAAAGGTTACTCCTTTGATTTCTGCTCTGTAATCAATAGTATACACCCTTTACATGTACTCTGTTATGAAAATACACACCCTCTCTTTTCACTCTTATACAAAATACACACAGTCACAAAATAGTCTGTTATGAAAACTATACACCCTTTACTTATACTCTGTTTTAAAATAAATACACCCTCTATTTCTACTCTGTTATGCACAGTATACACTCTCTATATTTACTCTGTTATAAAAAAAATATAGCTTCTGTTTGTACTCTGTAATAAAAAACATACACTCTCTATTTTACTCTGTTATAAAACATATACACTGTATATTTCTGCTCTGTTATAGAAAATATATATCCTCTATTTTTACTGTTATAAAACATATGCACCCTCTATTGGTACTCTGTTATAAAAAAAATACACCCTCTACTTTTACCCTGTTATACAAAATACACACACTCACAAAATAGTCTGTTACAAAAAATATACACACTCTACTTCTACTCCTTTTTGAAATAAATTCAACTTCTATTTCCACTCTGCTATAAAATTATACACCCTCTATTTCTACTCTGTTATAAAAAATAAACCATATATTTTTACTCTGTTATAAATATATACTCTCTATATGTACTCTGTTATAAGAAATGTACAGCCTCTATTTGTACTCTCTTATACAAAATACTCACACTCACAAAATAGTCTGCTATAAGAAATATGCTCCATCTACATATCCCCTTTCAAATAAGTACACCCTCTATTTCTACTCAGTTAGAAAAATTATACACCCACTATTTCTACTCTGTTATAAAAAATATTTACCCTCTATTTATACTGTTTTAAGAAATATACACTTTCTTTTTGTACTCTGTAATAAAACATATACCTTTTTTATTTCTACTCTGTAATAAAAAGTATACACCCTCTATTTGTACTCTGTTATAAAATATTACACCCTCTATTTTTCCTGTTATACAAAATACACACACTCACAAAATAGTCTGTTATGAAAAATATACGCTCTCCACAGTACGCTGTTTTAAAATAAATACACCCTTTATTTCTACTCTATTATACAAAATACACACCCTCTATTTTTACTCTGTTACAAAAATATTCACGTACTATTTGTACTCTGTAATAAAAAATATACACCCTCTATTTTTACTCTGTTATAAAAAATATACACCCTCTTTTTACTCTGTTACAAAAAATAAGCCTCTTTTATTTCTGTACTGTAATAAAAATATACACCCTCTATTTGTACTCTAAGAAAAATACACTATTTTTCCTATGTCATAGATATACACACACTCACAAAGTTGTCTGTTATAAAAATATACACCTTGCACTTTTACACTGTTTTAAAATAAATACACCCTCTATTTGTACTCTGTTATATAAAATATACACCCTCTATTTATACTGTTAGAAAAAATACATACCCTCTATTTTTACTTTGTTATAAAAATTATACACTCTCTATTTGTACTCTGTTATAAGAAATATACACAATGCATTTTCACTCTGTTATGCAAAATGCAAACAATCACAAAATACTGTCATAAAAATTATACAAAGTAAAAAATAGACTTTTACAAAAAATGTAAACCCTCTATTTGTACTCTGTTATAAAATATATACTGCCTCTCTATATACACTGTTATAAAAAATACACCCTCTATTTTTACACTGTTATAGAAATACACACTCTATTGTACTCTGTTATAAAAAATTTACACCATTTGTACTCTGTTACAAAAAACATACACACTCACACAATATTCTTTTAAAAAATATATAAACTCTTTGTTCTGTTATAAAATATATACACAATCTATTTGTACTGTGTTGTAGAAAATATGAACACTATTGGTACTCTGTTATAAAATACAGACATACTCACAAAATAGTGTTTTATTAAAAATATAAACCCTCTATTTTTACTCAGTTATAAAAAAAATACACCATCTATTTGTACTATGTTTTAAAGCATATAAACCAACTACTTATACTGTTATAAAAATACACAAACTTTCAAAGTATCCTTTTAAATATACACACTTACACTATAGTCTTTATAAAAATTATAAACCCTCTATTTGTACTCTGTTATATAAAATATACTTCATCTATTTGTACTCTGTTATAAACTATATACACCCTCTATTTTTACTCTGTTATAAAAGATATACACACTCTCAAAATATTATTTCATAAAAAATATACACACTCTATTTTACTGTTATAAAGAATATGCACATTCTGAAAATAATCTCATAAAAATACACACTTTCAAAATACTATTATAAAATATACACAGACTATCTGTTCTCTTTTATAGAATATATACATACTCTCACAATACTGTTATAAAAATATACACACTCTCTACTCTTACAAAAATACACTCACTATAATTATACTGTTACAAAAACTACACAGTCTCAAAAGACTCTGTTATAGAATATATACACACTCTCAAAATACTGTTATAAAAACTACACAAACTCTAGTCTAATAAAAATAATTCGCAATTCCAAAGTACTCTTATGAAAACCACACACTCTCAAAATTCTCTGATATAAATACACACACCCTCTTTTTACTCTGTTATATATAATATACACCCTAAAAATATTCTGTTATAAAACATATACACACTCTCAAAATACTCTGAGATATATACACACTCTCCATATACTTCTATATTCCTTATTTCAAACTCTTTTACAAGACTGTAGTAATCGTAACAGCATTGTATCGGTACCAAAACAGGGATATAGCTCAATGGAAGAGAACAGAGGTCTCAGAAGTAATTCCACACATCTATAACCATCTGATTTTTGACAAACCTTAGAAAAAGAAGCTATGGGGAAAGAAGTCCCTATTTAATAGATTGTGTTCCAAACACTTGCTTGCCGTATGCATAAAGCTTAAACTGGATCCTTCCCTTTACCTTTTACAAAAATTAACTCCAGATGGATTAAAGGTTTAAACCTAAGACCTAACATTGTAAACACCCTGGAAGAAAACCTAGGGAAAATCATTCAGCACATAGGCATATGCAAGGAATTCATGACTAAAACACCAAGAGCAATGCGAACAAAAGTCAACATAGACGAATGAGATCTACTTAAAGTAAAGAGCTTCTGCACAGCAAAAGCAACAATCATTAGAGTCAACCAGCAACCAACAGAATGGAAAAACATTTTTTGCAATCTACCCATCTGACAAAGGGCTAATATCCAGAATCTACAAGGAACAAATTTACAAAAGAAAAAACAAGGCCATGAAAACGTGGGTGAAGGATATTAACAGACACTTCTCTAAAGGAGACATTTATGCAGCCAGCAAGCATTTGAAGAAAAGCTAATCATCATTCGTCATTAGAGAAATGCCAGGCAAAACCACACTGAGATACCATCTCACACCAGTTAGAATGGTGATCATTAATAAGTGAGGAGACAACAGATGCTGAAGAGGATGTGGAGAAATAGGAATGCTTTCACACTCTTGGTGGGAGTGTAAATGAGTTCAACCAGTGTGGAAGACAGCGTGGCTATTCCTCAAGGATCTAGAACAGAAACTACCATTTGGCCCAGCAATCCCATTACTGGGTATATACCAAAAAGATTATAAATTATTCTGTTATAATGGCACATGCACATATATGTTTATTGTGGCACTGTTCACAGTAGTAAAGACTTGGAACCAAACCAAATGCCCATCAATGATACACTGGATAAAGAAAACCTGGATAAGACAATGCACATATACACCATGGAACACTATGCAGCCATAAAAAACAATGAATTCTTGTCATTTGCAGGGATATGCATGAAGATGAAAACCATCATTCTCAGCAAACTGACACAAGAACAGAATATCAAGCACCAAATACTCTCACTCATATGTGGGTGTTGAACAATCAGAACGTATGGACACAGGGAGGGGAACATCACACACCAGGGCCTGTGGGGAACAGGAGAGAGCTATGGGAGGAATAGCAGGGGGTGGGAGGTTAGGGGAGGGATAGCATTAGGAGAAATACCTAATGTAGATGATGGGGTGTTGGATGCAGCCAATCACCATCACGTGTATACCTATGTAAAAAACCTGCGTGTTCTGCACACGTACCCCAGAACTTCAAGCTTAATAATAATAACAGAAAAAATAAAAGAATCCCACCAGGTCCGTTTAGCCAGAATCCCCCCAGATATTTCCTCTGAAGAGGTTTCCCATCCACTGAACCCACCCTGCTCTCTGGCCATCAATTCCCACTTGCCATTGCTGAATTCAGAGTGAGCCCAATCTCTCTCTCCAGCTGCTGTGGTTCTGGTCAGACGCTGGCTCCCACCTTAAATAAAGTCTTACTGTCTTTCATACACCATCAATACAGTTTTAGCGGATCCACCACCTCCTAGCTGTGTGACCTTAGGCAAGTTATCTGACATGTCTGGGCCTCAGGATCCTCATCTGAAAAATGAGATGATTTCCACTCTATTGGATTACTGGGAACTCAATGAAAGAACTTCAACAAAGCATCAGGCCCAGAGCCTGGCGCACACACAGCCTCGATACATGGTGGCTCCTTTCTCAGGCCATCTCATAGGCCGCCTCCTGGCCTCACAGGTTTCGGACATCCACAGCTGGATTCCCAAACATCTAGAATGTGCAGACCGCCCACGGGCCTATATTCCTCCAGACCTTACAGGGCTGATTCGAGTTCATTTTATTATTCATCAGGCGATGTATAAACTCTTTGCAATTATTGCTGCTTTCAATTATAAAATCAAGACGAGTTTACTAATTAAGGCTAAACGAAACTACAAAACCAATAAAACTCCAAGGAGTAGCATTAATTTAAAATAGTGGATGATGTTTTGCAGACACCAAATAGGCATCTAAGGTGAGGAAGGAGCAACCACCAGGGCCCAGGTCCTCTGGAGCTCAGTACCTGTTCCGGGTGTCAAGCAGTGACTTGGCTCCCCTCTGCTTACCACCCAGGCCCTGTGACACCTGTCAGCACATTTCCCCATCCATCTGGGGTATAGCAGCACTGACCTCTGGGCACCGATACAATCTGCAGTCCTCAGTCCCTTTTTCCTCCCTCTCTTCCAAATGTTCCAGGATTTGCTTACCTTGATTTTAAGCTATGTTCATTAAAATGAAAACAGCTGGGCGTGGTGGCTCATGCTTTTAATCTCAGCACTTTTGGAGGCCGAGGTGGGTAGATCATCACTTGAGCTCAGGAGTTGGAGACCAGCCTGGCCAACATGGTGAAACCTCATCTCTACTAAGGATACAAAAATTAGGCCTGTTGCAGTGGCCCATGCCTGTAATCTCAGCACTTTGGGAGGCTGAGGTGGGTGGATCACAAGGTCAGGAGTTCGAGACCAGTCTGGCCAACATAGTGAAACCCCATCTCTACTAAAAATACAAAAACTTGACCGGGCATGGTGGCTCACACCTGTAATTCCAGCACTTAGGGAGGCTGAGGCGGGTGGATCACAGGGTCAGGAATTCAAGACCAGCCTGGCCAAGGTAGTGAAACCCTGTCTCTACTAAAAATACGAAAATTAGCTCAGCATGGTGGCAAGCGTCTGTAATCTCAGCTACTCAGCAGGCTGAGAGAGGAGAATTGCTTCAACCCCGGCAGATGGAAGCTGCAGTAAGCCAGGATTGTGTGCCATTGCACTCCCCACTGGATGACAGAGTGAGCCTCTGTCTCAAACAAA
>PVKV010035097.1:0-16988 GCA_004027835.1 Alouatta palliata
ATAGACGAGTGTTGAACAATGAGAACACATGGACACAGGGAGGGGAGCATCTCACACTGGGGTCTGTTGGGGGGAAAAAGGGGAGGGACAGCAGGGGGTGGGGAGTTGGGGAGGGATAGCATGGGGAGAAATAACAGACACAGGTGATGGGGAGGAAGGCAGCAAATCACACTGCCATGTGTGTACGTATACCTATGTAACAATCTTGCATGTTCTTCACATGTACCCCCAAACCTAAAATGCAATAAAAATATATATATATATAAAAAAAAAAGCTTGTCTCTACAACTTCCTAAAAGGGTAATCTGTGGAAAGTGTCTCAACCTCTCTAAAGCCTCAATTTCCGCAACTTTAAAACCTAAATATAAATCACACATTTACTATCTCATATATTTTCACAATAACGTTAATATTCAGTATTTAGCACAGAGCCTGGCTACTAGTAATAACTGGTTAAGAGTTATTTTTTTTTTCTTGTTTAGTTTGTAAGGTTTTCTGGGAGAGTCTTATTGTTTGCCCTACTAAAAGCAAAGCTGACCACAACAAAAAATATTAAGAGAAAACTAATCTATGGGAGAAGCATGAGAGATATGGTGCCTATCTACTAGCATGCATGAATGAAACTTTGCAAATTATAAACTATTGAATATAAGATGTCCATGGTATTGAATTTTTAATCAGTTTTGACAACAAAAATTCTCCAGGACAAGAAACAGAATGCAATAGAATTAAGAAGAAACCATCTATTTCTCATTCAGATTGAAAACACCTTTCATTGTCTTGAGGATCACCATATTCTATAAAATTATATATGTGCATGTATAGAAACACACATATATCATACCAGAAGGTGACATTTCAAAATATACGCAGATTAAAAATTTTTTAATATATAGTGTGTAGCCTGCTACCAAAAACCACTATGAAAATATTTGTAAAAGAATAATCAATTAGTCAAATTCTCTTCAAATATATTCCTTACTTCATGTAATAAAAAAAATTAGCATTGTCTTCTGACTTCAAGAAGATTCTATTTATTATTATAGTTGCTGTTGTTGTTATGGAGGAAGATTAAATGGTAATAATAATTTATTATTAATTCAGAGTTACAAGCTTCATGTTAGGGCTACTATAGGCTTCTATGAATACATATGCTAAAACTTCAATATAAAATATAAACTTAATATAAGTAAGGGTTAGAGAAATGAAGAGTTAAGAAAGCATGAAATGATCCTGGAAGATGATGTAATAAGTTTCAATTTTAAGTGGTGATAGCATGGCAGGTGTTTATAGCAAATTTGTACAACAATTAAAGAATGATTGAAAATTTACTTTGATACGTATTTTGAAACTACAAAGGCATTGAAAAGTTTTTTTTTATTCTGATTTTAATCCTAAATTAATGGAGATCATTGCAGTATTATAACATTTGAGTGATTGATTAAAATTTTTGAAACGGGTGTGTATAATTATTTCTTACTCCTTAATTTCTTAATCCTTAATGTATAAAATTTAAAAAGTAAATAATTTACTTTTTAAAAATTAGAATGAATTCACAAAAAATGGAAGAAGATGTACCAATAACAGTGAACATAAATCTTTCAAGTTTTTTTTACAAGAAAGACAAATATCACATGCTTTCGCACACATGCGGGGGCTAAAAATGGATCTTATAAAAGGAGAAAGTAGACTGGTGGTTACCAGTGGTAGGAAAGGGTAGGGGAGAGGATAAAGAGAAGTTGATTGATGAATATAAAAATACAGTTTGATAGAAAAAATAAGACCTAGAATTTGATAGATCAGTAGGGTGACTATAGTTTACAATGATTTATTGTATATTTCAAAATAGCTAGAAGATAATATTTAGAATGTTTCTAGCATACAGAAAAGATAAATATTAAAATGATGAAATTGTAATAACACTGATTTAATCTTTAAATATTATATGAATGTACAAAATTTTCACATATACTGTGAAAATATGTACATTTGTATCAATAAATACTTTTCCAATGTTTTGTTACAAAAAAAGAGCAGAAAAAAAGAAAGCTGTTTGTAAAGAGTGGTGGGATTAAGAAAGTTAGAGCAAATGTACTGAGTAACTCTCACCCTTAAATACCATTATTACGTGAAGAGCTAAGTAGAAGAATCTGAAGCTTCCTCTTAACCAAAATTTAAGTCAAAAGTTTATCATATTCTGGGAATGAGATTAAGGGAGGGACAGAGGCAGATCACAAATACTACCTCCAGTGTTAAAGATTTTCAGTCCTCCAGGGTAATGATTCCTAGAGCTTTCTTATTTGAATTCCAATTTTACCAATGCAGAAAAATTAGTTCAGTCTTAGAGAATGACCATATATTACCATTGATTATAACTACTGTTCATTTGGTCTTTCACTGGTGTTCAGTCTAGCCGATGCATTTCTGTTCTCTTTTGAAATCTGAAAATGTGAGAAATAGTATTGAAACTAGCTAATCCAGTGATTCTACTGTATCACCTGTCTCAGCTTTATGTAGTCTCTCCTGCTTTTATTGGCATCATGTATGGAGAGATCTGTTCTTTCCCAACTGATAACTCAAAAGGATAACAGCTTTACCTGATGCTTGCTATAAAAGAAGGCTACCTGGTTTCCAGGCTGCACTGTAAATATCTCTGCCATATAGCCAGAAAGCAAGTTTAAATTAGTTGTGGTTGATCTGACTACTGTATACAGCCTGTGTCAAACACCAAATAATCCCAATAGAAGCTCCTAGGTTTGGGGGTAAAATAATGCCCTCTTAGCCAATTTACTACTCCTCTTGTAAATTGGCTAAGAGGGCATTCTTGCTTCTGGCTCCACTTGGTCAACAAAGATGAGATTATGAAACCTCAGGTAATCACATAATTCAAGCTTTTCATTATAAACTAATACATTCTTAATATCAAGCTACAAAGTAAGACATACAAGCATATTACATCAGCTCAAAAGACCAAGCCAAGAGAAGGTATACAAACATCTAGATTAGCTATTGGCAAGTCTGTTACATGACTACCAATCTTTCAGCATTTATTTCTAGTCACAGGGAGTGTTCCTACTATGAATATCCACTGGAGAAAAAAAAAATAATTGAAGCCTATTTTGAAGAGACTTGTGTAAATATGATAGCATACTTCACATATGAAGAGATGTGGAAGTGTGATGATGTCATAGCTATGCTCATGAGTAACCCCAATGGACAACACAATGGGAACACTACTAGTAACAACTGGAAACTTAGCAGAACTATAAAAACCAACAGCAATGTTTCCCTATCTTTTTCCTAAAATGTGAAAATAAAAATATACTTACATAATTTACTAGTAAAGCTATTAGGTGCCCAACTTTCATTTATTGGGAGATTTGTGATTATTGATTCAATATTCTTGTTTGTTATTATTCTGTTCAGATTTTTTATTTCTTCATTATTCAGGCTTAGTAGGTTGCATATTTCTAGGAATTTATTTATTTTTTCTAAGTTATCCAATTTGTTGGCATATAATGAATCATAGAGTCTCCTACAATCCTTTGAATTTTTGAAATATTAGTTCTTACGTCTCTTCTTTCATTTCTGAGTTTACTTATTTGAGTGTTGTATTTTTTCTTATTATTCTAGCTTAAAATTTGTCATTTTTGAAGTCTTTAAAAAAAACACCAGTTTTTTCTACTATTTTTCTAGTCTCTAATTTACTTCTGCTCTAATTTCTGCAATTTTATTCCTTTTGCTAACTTTAATGTTTGTTTTTCTTTTTTCTAGTTTTTGAGGTATAAAGTTAAGGTGTTTGAAATTTTTTTCTGTAATCACTTTTTGTTGGAAATGTTTGTTTTAGTACTGTTTTCATTGTATGTCATAAGTTTTTGCATGTTGTGTTTCCATTTTCATTGATGTCAATATATTTTTAAGTTTCCTTTTTGATTTTTTCTTTGACCTTGGCTTTTTAGAAAGATGATGTTTAAGGCCGGGTGCAGTGGCTCAAACCTGTAATCCCAGCAATTTGGGAGGCTGAGGCAGGAGGATCACCTGAGGTTGGGAGTTTGAGACCAGCCTGACCAACATGGATAAACACCATCTCTACTAAAAATACAAAGTTTCTGGGCATGGTGGCCCATGCCTGTAATCCCAGTTACTCGGGAGGCTGAGGCAAGAGAATTGCTTGAATCTAGAAGGCAGAGG
Organism: Alouatta palliata; assembly: GCA_004027835.1. Taxonomy (NCBI): domain Eukaryota; kingdom Metazoa; phylum Chordata; class Mammalia; order Primates; family Atelidae; genus Alouatta; species Alouatta palliata. The sequence goes on from PVKV010035097.1 coordinate 4,192, forward strand.
TTGCAATAAGCCAAAAATCACAACATTGCACTCCAGCCTGGGTGAAAGAGTAAAACTAGGTCAAAAAAAAAAAAAAAAGTTAAAGAAATACGTTAATTTTTACATATTTGTGAATTTTCCAATTTTTCTTTTATTCTTGATTTCTAGTTTTATACCATTGTTGGAAAAGGTACTTGGTATGATTTTAATCTTCTTAAATTTGTTAAGACTTCTTTTCTGGCATAACATATGATTTATACTGGAGAATGTTCCCTGAGTGCTTAAAATGAATATGTATTCTGCTGCTGTGGAAAGGAGTTTCTGTTTATGCCTGTTAGGTCCATTTGTTCTAAATGACAGTTCAAGTCTAATGTTTTCTTGTTCACTTTTCTGCTTGGATGAACTGTCCTTTGTGGAAAATAGGTTTTGACATATCCTACTATTATTATATTACTATCTATTTATCTTTTAAGATCCATTAATTTTTTTTTTTTTTTTGAAACAGGGTGTATCTCTGTCACCCAGGTTGGAATGCAATGGCATGATCTCAGCTCACGATGACCTTTGCCTCCTGGGCTCAAACCATCCTTCTACCTCATCCTTTTGAGTAGCTGGAATTACAGGCATGTGCCACCAGACCTGGCTAACTTTTGTCTTTCTAGTAGAGAAGGCATTTATCCATATTCCCTAGGCTGGTCTCGAACTCCTAGGCTCAAGTGATCCTCTTGCCTCAGTTTCCCAAGATGCTCGATTACAGACATGAGCCAATATGCTGCAGATTTATTAATATTTGCTTTATATATTTAGATGATGTTGGGTGCATATACATTTACAATTGTTATATTCTCTTGATGAATTAACCTCTTTATATACAATTTATTATACTTTTTAAATACTTTTGGACTCAAAGTTTATTTTGTCTGATATAAATATAGCTACTGCTTGCTCTCTTTTGCCTTCCATTTGCATGAAATAACCTTTTCTATTTCTTCACTTTTATTCATAAGGCTGAAGTGAGTCTCTTATAGGCAGCATATAATTGGGTCTTGTTTTCTTATCCATTCAACTACTCTGTGTTTTTTGGTTGGGGAATTTAATCCAATTTCCATTCACAGTAATTACTGTTAGATGAGGACTTACTGTTGCCATTTTGTTAATTGCTTTCTGAGTGTTGGGTAGATTCGTTGTTCCTTTTTTCCCTTCTTTCTGTATTCCTTTATGATTTACTGATTTCCTATAATGATAAACTTTGATTTCTTCCTTTTTATAGATGAAGTAATTTATAAACAAAAGACATTTCATCTTCAGAAATCTAGCTGTTGAGAAGTCCAAGAAAAGGCACAGTAGATTCTGTGTCTGGTGAGTGCTTGCTCTCTTCTTCAAAGATGGCACCTTGTTGCTGTGTCTTCACATGGCTGAAGTTTTCTTAGGCCTTATTTTAAAAGGCACTAATCCCCTTCATGAGGGGCCCTCATGACCTAATTATCTCCCAAAAGTAAAGTAGTTTGAGGTAATTGTCCATACACATTGAGCATCCCAAATCCAAATATCCAAAATCCAAAATGTTTCAAAATGCTTCTAATCTGAAACTCTTTGAGCACCAACATGACAATCAAAGTAAATGCTCATTTGAGCCTTTTGCAGTTTGGATGTTTGGATTGGGGATGCTTAACTGGTAAGTAAATGTAATACAAATATTCTAAAATCTATAGTTCTGAATGAATTCTAAAATCTATAGTTCTCCTGGCTTGAAACATTTCCGATAAGGGACACTCAATCTGTGGCATGTATTTATTGGAAGACTTGTTGTTAATTATTCTTATTCTTTGAGTCAAAATTTTAATATCCTGATTATTCTGGTACCAAGAATATTTTGATAAACTCGTAATTTTATAATAATTTCTTATTAGTTTCCAAGAGCATTTTGATAAACTCACAATTTTAAGATAATTTCTTTCTCTGTTTCTATGAAAATTTGTCTTATAGATAAAAAGACTATATTATAAATGCAATATGTTATTAGTAAACTATCTCTTAACAACTTTCTTTTAATATTTTTGGTTATTTAAATTCTGAATTTTATTTAATCTGATATGAAATTGCCCACTTAAGACATCTTTTTTATGTCTTATGTTTACATGTTTAAACTTAAACTGTTTTGTTTTAATATGTCACTTCAAAAGAATATTGAGAAATACTTTTTCAAAGTTCAATCTCATAATTTATTTTATATTTGAAAATGGAAGTTTATAGATTTAGACAAAAAACATAGCTAGTCTTAATCTGTCTTGTTTTCCATATAATGGAAAACAAGTTTAACTTTACTTAAGCTAAAGTTTACTTAACTTTACTTAAGCTAAAGTACTTTTTACATTTTTCTGTTTTTTTTTTTATTTTTTAGAGCATTTCCTAAATGATAAAGTATTTGAGCCTTGTGCCCTTGAAAAAAAAGTGTATATGCAGTTTAAAGTAAGGTTTATTAACGAAAGTTACATTCAATTATTTTTCTTTATCTTTGCTTTATTTAATAATTATCTTTTTTATCTACTATTTTAGAGAGAAGATTGATGAATTATAATTCTTTGTTTTTGGAGAATTAACTTAAAAAGAACTAGAACAGTTCTTTTTAAGTTAGAATTTTAAGGAATTATCGCTAGGAGACATTTTATGTATTTATGTTTAAGTCTCAGCTTCAATGTATTTGATTTTTAGTTCATCCTTTGCATCAGTATTTCTTAAACCCCTTAAATTTTTCTGATGTATACCCACACATGTAAAATGATACATGGAAACTGTAGCATTGTTTCTTATTATTACGTTGTTTCTTGTTACCTTTCCCTTTTCTTATCTATCTTGTAGATTCCATTTTACGGTCTTTAACGTGAGGTCTTTAGATTTAGACCTAAAAAATGTTGTTATTTATGTAAATATCACTTTACTTTCATTTAATGTTTTTTTCTAGTAGTCTGAAGCTCACAATAGTTAGATACATTCACATTGTTTCATTTTAATCTTTCACTGACAGCATTTCTTAACATTAGCGTTATCTGATGTCTGAAAAACTTGAAATTCTCAAACCTTGAAGTATATTCTTTCTCCTTTTCATTTACTTGTTTTGTTTTCTTTTTATCTTATCTCTCTCCTCCCATATTTTGATATAAGAAACAAAAAGTAGTGTTGCAGCTGCAAGACTTTGCCTGCAATCTCCTAACTCGATCACTCAGTTTATTAGGTATATGTTCTCTTTTTTGTGCTACTTTTGGGAAAAGTGTTGCTGTTTCTGAACTCTCAAACTTTTCTGAACTCTCAAACATGGGGAGAAATGCCAGATTTGGTGATGGGGGGATGGAGGCAGCAAACCACATTGCCATGTGTATACCTATGCAACAATCCTGCATGATCTGTACATGTACCCCAGAACCTAAAGTACAATTTAATAATAACAATAATAATAAACATATAATTTTGTATAACCACATCAAAAAAATAAATTATAATATGTAAAAAGGTACCATTTTTTAAATCACATAATTGTTTTGAATATTACAACAAATAAAGATATAGACAATTCAGCTTTCTGTACTAATTTTAAAGGTAAAATTCAAGTCACTTGAATAAATCACTGCATCTTTTGTACTTTCAAAGTCATGATCTCACAGTAACCTTTACTGTGTAGTCTTATGCCAAGGGTACTGTTAATTTCTTTAAAAGCAAATTATTTTTACAACAAATTTAATTTTTAAGTGCTGACATGCAGCACAAATGTATCTTTTTACAAAAATATACTTGTTTGTTAAAAATATAAATATTGACCAGGCGCAATGGCTCACGCCTGTAATTTCAGCTATATGGGATACTGAGAAAGGAGAATCACTCTAACCTGGGAGATGAAGGTTGAAGTGAGCAGAGGTGGTGCCACTGCACGCCAGCCTTGTCTCAAAAATAAATAAATAAACATAAATGTTAGTTTATGAGTTAACGTTTATGAATGCAACTGATGATTATTTGATAGCAACTCAGTGTCCCTCAATTTAATTCACTCCTTTTTATTATTTTGTTTTTTATAACTGACAGATAAAATTAACATGTATTTATCATGTCAATCATGTTTTCAAATATGTATACATTTTAGAATGACTAAATCTAGCTAATTATCATACTACCTGCCTTTTTCTAACACTACATACTTAAGAGTTTGTGTCAGTTCCCACAAGTTGATGAGCAAGGTTCCTAAGACTTCCCTTACTTCAGATTTCAACCGCAAGTATGGTCTCTAGGCTACCTACACTTTTCTTCAACTTGGCTACAAATTCTGGGGCACAATTTCATGTTTGATAATTTGCTAAAATAACTCACAAAGCTCACCTAAAGTGCTATACATAAAATTAAAGTTTTATTATAAAGGATGCAATTAGAAATATCCAAATGATGTACACCATGGAATACTATGCAGCCATCAAAAATAATGAGTTTGTGTCCTTTGTAGGAACATGGATGAACCTGGAAACCATCATTCTCAGCAAACTGACACAAGAACAGAAAATCAAACATCACATGTTATCACTCATAGGTGGGTGTTGAACAATGAGAACACATGGACACAGGGAGGGGAGCATCACACACTGGGGTCTGTGGGGGGGAAATAGGGGAGGGACAGTGGGGGTTGGGGGGTTGACGAGGGATAACAATGGGAGAAATGCCAGATATAGGTGATGGGGAGAAAGGCAGCAAACCACACTGCCATATGTGTACCTAGGCAACAATCTTACATGTTCTTCACATGTACCCCAAAACCTAACATGCAATTAAAAAAAAATGAAAGAAATATCCAAATGAAGGAGGTTAAGAGGGCAAGGTCCTGAAGGAGAAGAGTGGCAGAGAGATTTCACATTCTCTCCTGTGGAATTGGGAGATGCTACATCCCAACATATCAGTGTATTTACCAACCTGGACCTCTACTGAGTTTCAGTATGCAGAGTTTTTATCTGGGTCTTATTAATTTAGGCAAGTCTGATGAAATGATTGCCCACATGATTATATTTAATCTCTTGTCCCTCTTCCTTCCCCAGAGATTGGAGGATGGAGCTGAAAGTTCCAACCTTCTAATCAAGTGCTTTGGCATGACCAGCCTCTTTCTTGAAACTGTCAAGGGGCCCAACATAGGTCACCTCACTAGCATAAATTCAAGTATAATCTAAAGAGGCTTATTATAAATAACAGAAGACACTTCTATCACTTAGGAAATTCCACGTGTTTTTGAAGCTCCATGGCAAGAAACAATAATAAAGACCGGGTATCTTCTTTGTTATATCACAATAAATGGTATAACGACTCAAGAAATTCCAGCAGCTCCTTTTTTATGCTGTTTTTTAATAGTACTTGAATGAAATTAACAAATAATTACAATCAGTCACATATTGTAATGCTATTAATTACTAGTTCTACTGTCTTGAATACATAACTAAAAAGATACTGTATGACTAGGTACTTTTTTTTCATAATACTTTAATGGAAATAGATTCCAAAAATAGATTTAAAGATTGTTCATTTTACTTTGCCTGTTTATGAAAATAAAATTTGCAGCCTGAGCAACATAACAAAACCCCATCTCTATAAAAAATACAAATTAGCCAGGCGTGGTTTGGCAGTGTACCTATAGTCCCAGTTACTCAGGAGACTCAGGTGGGAGGATTTCTTGGGAACAGGAGGTTGAGGCTGCAATAAGCCATCATGCCACTGCATTCCAGCCTGCATGACAGTCTCAAAAGTAAAAATAAATAAATACAAATTTAAGTAAAGTCCCTGTATCAGAGAGCGGTTGATACAACTCATATTTTAAATGGCATGGATTGGTGAGAATGTTGTTCTATTTAGGTAAATAGTAAGATTACACTTTATAAAAAAAAGGGGTATATATAAAAATTAACTTTTTATGTAAAGAAAATATATCATAGCATATTCAATTGGTTAAAAAGAAAGAAAGAAAGAAAAAAGTTAGATGGTAACCTGAGTCCTTCACATTTATTGACTTCAGAAATTCTTTGACTAAGGCAAAATATAAAAATAACTCAAAAGCTATTTTAAGGTGGCTAAAGGTTTTCATTTTAAAAAAATCATTTCTTGCCTTCCTTCTGGACTTCAATTCACAATGGTTTTCTTTTAACTTAGAGTCAATCCTGCATAATGCAGGAATTGAATATGCCCTTTAAAGACACTTCCAACCCTGAAGCTCTTTGATTTTCAAATATATATGTAGTGTTATTTAGTGTCAGAGCTGTCTGTTTTCTTCTATTCAATCTATCTTTAAAAGTATACCAATTTAACCCTTACACAAAACCCCAGCTCCAAAAATATCTAGCTCAAACTCTATCTCCTGAAATAGGAATAAAAAGAGACTTCCTTCATACTTTTCTGACTGAATGCATGCAGGTTTTCTGCTAATCTCATCTGACTTGTTTATTTCAAATGCACAGAGGCTGGATTTGTGACATTTGTAGTCTAACGTCTAGATTCCTAACAAACTATATGCATTTCCCAGATTCTACATTTGATTTCTAATAATTTTATAACTCCTCTTCATTCTAAAATAAATGGCCAGCTAGGATTACAATGATATCACTATTTCAATAGCTATTTTATGCTTTATTCTACTTTGTTATGTTTTGTTTATGTTTTTATTAAAGAACACACCATCACACTAAGAGTTCACATATCCTCCATCTGTACAATTTACCTCTTTCTTTAGTTTAATTTCTAACTTCCTATCTTCTTCTTCTATGACTAGATTGACATAATGACCTTGTGCTTTGTGTTGATTTTGGCTTATGACACATGTGACCTACCAATCCTTTTCCTTCAGTCTCATTTACTGTTTCCCTCTGCTATCTAATATGTATCAGTATGTTTTACTTCCTTTTGTAATGCTGAATTCGCTGTTACAGATGTGAACTGACAAGAAAATTTTTATGTTTTAATAGATGGTGTACTTATTCTCCACTTTTGCATTTTCCTTCCATGTGAAGAGTGCTCTACACATGGAATCATTTTTAGGGAATTAAAAAAGCAACTGTTCTGATTGATAAATAGAGAACTTAGCCTTAACTGAGCTTCTCTCATTATTTGGGGGAAATGCATCTATATTTTTCCAACAGGGAAATTCTAGAGCCTCCTTTAATACTTTCTTGGGGAAGTTAGGGAGAGTTTTGTTTTTCTGAACTTGTGTGACTGGGTATATAAGTCTTTCCAATGCGTGGGGTCATATTATTAAGCCCTCTTGGTTAACGCTCCTAAACCACATTTAGCCATCTTTCAGTAACAAACACATTTTGGTATTTATCATGTTGAATATTGTACTAATTGCTAAGAGAGAGAGACAGAGAGAGAGAGAGAGAGAGAGAGATTCTGAATGCGGGAAGGGCAGAAGCCTGGTGTTGGTCTACAATCTAAGTTATCTGGCACAGATACTCGCATCTTTCTTGTTCAGTTACTACCAATTCAGTCCTCATTTGCTTCATGTGAAGATTTTTCATCTCACCAATAAAATAATCTTCTTCTACCCTTATCTCAGTGAACTTACGTAAAAAATCTTCCATAAATAGTAACCCCTGTTAAATACTTATTTTCATTAGATTTGTTTGTATTGTACTTTAGGTTCTAGGGTACATGTGCAGATCCTGCAGGATTGTTGCATAGGTACATACATGGCAATGTGGTTTGCTGCCTCCATCCCCCAGTCACCTACATCTGGCATTTCTCCCCATGATCTTCATGACATTTTGTAAAAAGGCTAAATCATCTTAAATTTGCAGATAAGGTTTACAAAGTGTATATGTTAATATGGACTCAATTATGTTCCCCAAAATTTATATGTTAAAATCATAACCTTCAATGTGATTTTACTTGGAGATAGGGCCTTTAATAATCAAGGTTAAATGAGATCATACAGGTGGAGCCCTAATATGATATGAATAGAGTCTTTATATGAAGAGAAAGAGCCACAAGAGATCTTTCAGTGCACACACAGAGGAAAGGCCATGGGAGGATATAGCAAGAAGTTGGCCATCTACAAAGAGAGGGATGTCACAAAAAACATCCTGCTGGCACCTTAACCTTGGACTTCTAGACTCTAGAACTGTAAGAAGATAAAGTTCTGCAGTTTAAGCCACTCAGTCTGTAATATTCTGCTATGGCATTAACACTGACTAATACAACAATTAAGTGGTTTATCTAGAAGATAACAAACACCAGAAATGAAGATTCCTGGTGCAGTAGCCTACTGCACCCCACTCTGAAATGGAAATCTTCTACCAACTTGTGTCTCTGCTAGCTTTCTACACTTGTTAGTCAAGTTACTTTAGGCACGTATTGAATTTATTTGATACTCTTTCCTCCTCTCTTAAATAAGTACAAAACTTGCTCTGTCTAAATTTTAAAGTATTATATGCTTAAGAAAATACATAGATGCATTTTGTATATATAATTAATTACATTAAAAAGATCAAGCAGAGTCCTTTTAAAAATCCTCCTTACCTTTTAAAAATTGCCTTGGGACGATTAGTATTAGTTTTTTAATAGGATTAAAGTTTATGCCAATTCCTGGCCGGGCGCGGTGGCTCACGCCTGTAATACAAGCACTTTGGAGGCCAAGGCGGAAGGATCACCTGAGGTCGGGAGTTCAAGACTAGCCTGACCAACCTGGTGAAACCCTGTCTTTAAAAAAAAATAATAATAATAAAATAAAAAAAAGTTTATGCCAATTCTTGAGTGAGTTTGCTATAAAGATCAAATGGTTACTCTGTCAGCGGTCTTTTAACTTAAGGGTCCATAGAATTCAGTAAGTTTGTGAAAACTGGATGTGAATAAAATTACATACTTAGTTTTTCTTAACTTTTAAATTAAACTTAGCATTTTCTTTCATTATAACTATAGGTAACAGACCACATCAGTAGAAGCAGTAACTGTGACTTTTTTTCTGTAAAAATCATGAATATTTTAATATTTTTTTGGCTGTAGTTTATCTGAAATCTTCAAAGTTTTATACATTTGTTCTATGTTTTAATTTTGTTAAGCCTTAAATTTTCCCTGGAAAACAAATTCTAAGACAAAGCCTACCTATGCTGGTAGTTTGCTTTGAGAAGTGGTGCCAGGGAATAAGAATGAAGGACTGAGAACAAGGAATGAAGGAACAGACAGCTGTGGGCAACTGGGGTCCAATTCCACCAGGGTGCTCTGAAGATGCATCCATCAGCACTCAGCCTCTGTTGGCTGTTTCATGATATCTTGACCCCTTGACAGTTCCAGGTTTTCTAGGTAAAAGGCCCCGTGGCTTGAAACAGAAACTAAGCAATAGTTGTAAAACTGAAGAAAGTCCCTACCTGGTCACCACTATAACACTAGTTGTCACAACAATGACTTGACTAAAATATAGGTGAAGACAGTTTGATAAAGAGCAAGGAAGATGTCCTATATACCTTTGGACTTAGAAATTCATATAATACACCTTCCTCTCTACTTTTATACATTAGCTATTCATCCTTGCCCTAAGAACAATAAAATGAGATTCACCCCCTAAGATGTGTCACTAGTGTTATCTTTCTTAGCCTTTGCTTTTGTATTCATAAATAACCTTAGGTCTGTACTACTTGTTTTGTGGGCTTTGACTCATTGTGGATGAGGCATGCATTAAGCATTTTCACTTTTTTTACTGTATTTTCCCTCTTTATTTAGGGTATATTCATTTTACATTGTATGTGTCATGTATGTATTCCATTCTTTCCTCCTTATCTCTGTTGGTTTTAGAACCAAGACTCTTTAGTAAAATATCTCAGATGCTCACTAGCGTTGCATCTGTTAAAATTTCCAGTTTCAGTTGACTGTTTGGAGGTATCCTGATTGTTGTTTCCTTAGAAGGGCTCAGGTAAACAATAGTCCCTATGCTATCGCATTTCAATTGATTTGTCTGTAGCTATTGCATTTAAAAGACAAAATGTCCATATATAAAATTCTTTGTTTTCTTCATAATCTTGTGTCAGTTTACTAATTTTTGTCATTAAGTATTGTTGGATCCTATAACAAACCACCTCAATATCTAAGTGGCAGACAACATTAAACAGTCCTTTTCCATACTTCTTCCAAACAGCTGAGAGTTCACTGGTCTAGCCTGAACTAAGCTGGGAAGCTCTGATTATTTTAGTTAAGATACCTTTCATACCCAAGTATTGGCTTAGGTCAGCTTATTTAGAGTAGAGCTGGCTCTACTCTGTATGTCTCCGTTATTCTCTTGATTTGCAAGTACACTAATTTGGGCATCTCAAAAGATCCCCATTTAGGCCATTATAACTTACAATCTGCTGTAGTTACAGTAGTCCCCTTGGTTAAATATTTACATGATGATTCACCATAAGTATTTTTCATATACCTGGCCAGAGTTTCTAAAGGGTGAACTTTAAGTTCTACAGCTGCTGGGGACGTAGAGGCCTTGTTCCCCATAATTTAGAACTCCCCTTCAGATTGGATCAAGTTGGGATGTGTGTCAGACCCAAAACGTGCTGCTTGCAGACCTAGCTGTTCAGGGCCATTATCCCCTGAACCAGTTTGGTCCACCCATGTCTTGGCTACTTGGCACAAATGTGTCAGGGGCTCAAAATGTGGGAGGGGTTGGTTCCTTATATGCACCTGCCAGCTGAAATTAGACCCTAAATATGTTCTTCTGAAAGGGGAAACCTATTTAGAGCTGCTGCATGTCTTAGGGAGTGTTTCTCCTTGACACCCTCAGGTGGTTCTCAGTTGTTTGAGAATGTCTCAAAAGGCTGAGGGGCTCAAGTTACTCTATTTCTTCAGAGTGAAAGATTTACACTCATGAGCTAGAGAGTTCAGAGCTGGTCAAATCTAATAAGGGAAAGTACAGAAACATACATATATGCACACATCAAAAAAAATCAGACACAAGCAATAAAAACAATTAAGCAAAAGTTAACAATCACCACACAAAAATATACAATTTCAGAGCACTCTACATGTAAACAGGAAATTAACAACAGCTGGTTGTTAGTGCTAATTTAGTCATTGAAAAAAATGTGTAAGTTTGAATCCCAAACCAGTTTCTTTCCTAATGATGAGGCCCAAGCTGGAGATCACTCTCTGCTGATGCAGATGCAGACTAGCTTGCTTTTCTTAATGGAAGTGAGTGGAAAAACTCCAACAAAGGAAAGGACTTTTTTTTTTTTTTTTAAACAGAAAATAAACCTCAGATCCCCCAACTGGAAAACGCTGGTGGAAAGAGGTCCTGGATTTTGGCAAATCATCCCGTAGTGTCAGTCTGTAAGGTGTGGAAGCCAGTACCATGTGCCACAAGATTAAATGGTATAGACTCATGAATTCACATCTCTCATCATAAAAAGGCAACATCTCCTGAGTGCACTGTAACTTCCACCAAAGACCTTTGCCTCCCATCCACTCAACCTTCAACCCAGGATTAGAAGCAGATGACAGGTGTTGTAGACTGCTTAAACCCAAGACACAGGACCAGGCCTGGAGGCAAAGAAATGCCTGTGTTTGTTGTATAGTATCCCTTACAATTGTTGTCCTAGATATACTGTCAACTGCTGTCTCATAAAGAACAGAGCACTTGTCTTGTCTGATTTAACATCCTTTAGTAACTATGGTGAGTTTCACAACCTTGCTATTGTTAATCAAATATCCTTACATCTTCCTCTCACTGACATCTACTGATGCCCATGAAACAAACTTGTTTCTACAATGGGTTCACTATTATGCAGACAGATCACTAAAGAACACCTGCCGGATATGAGGACTCAAACCTCTTTCCAGTGGCTCTGGCCTGCCATAATTGACATCCCCCTTCCAAGGTCAGGACTGGATAGAATACTAAAAATTTATTACATCACAGAAACAGTCTGGTATTTGTTAGCGCTGCCATAATAAAAGACAATATATGTAGTTGGCCCATTAAAAACACTCTTTTTTTTTCTTTTTTTTTTTTTTTAATATATATACTTTTTATTGCATTTTAGGTTTGGGGGTACATGTGAAGAACATGCAAGATTGTTACATAGGTACACACATGGCAGTGTGATTTGCTGCCTTCCTCCCCATCACCTGTATCTGTTATTTCTCCCCATGCTATCCCTCCCCAACTCCCCACACCCTGCTGTCCCTCCCCTTTTCCCCCCCAACAGACCCCAGTGTGAGATGCTCCTCTCCCTGTGTCCATGTGTTCTCATTGTTCAACACCCATCTATGAGTGAGAATATGTGGTGTTTGATTTTCTGTTCCTGTGTCAGTTTGCTGAGAATGATGGCTTCCAGGTTCATCCATGTCCCTACAAAGGATGCAAACTCATCGTTTTTGATGGCTGCATAATATTCCATGGTGTATATGTGCCACATTTTCGCTGTCCAGTCTATGATAGATGGGCATTTGGATTGGTTCCAGGTCTTTGCTATTGTAAACTGTGCTGCAATGAACATTCGTGTGCATGTGTCCTTATAGTAGAATGATTTATAATCCTTTGGATATATACCCAGTAATGGGATTGCTGGGTCAAATGGAATTTCTATTTCTAGGTCCTTGAGGAATCACCACACTGTCTTCCACAATAGTTGAACTAATTTACACTTCCACCAACAGTGTAAGAGTGTTCCTATTTCTCCACATCCCCTCCAGCATCTGTTGTCTCCAGATTTTTTAATGATCGCCATTCTAACTGGCGTGAGGTGGTATCTCAATGTAGTTTTGATTTGCATTTCTCTAATGACCAGTGATGATGAGCATTTTTTCATATGTTTGTTGGCTTCATG
>PVKV010035099.1:0-16981 GCA_004027835.1 Alouatta palliata
ACCTGGCTAATTTTTGTATTTTTAGTAGACATGGGGTTTCATCATGTTGGCCAGTCTGGTCTCGAACTCCTGACCTCAAGTGATCCGCCCGCCTTGGCCTCCCAAAGTGCTGGGATTACAGGTGTGAGCCACTGTGCCCAGCCCCAAACCATATTTGAATTAGAGCTGAAGGACCCCAGGGCCAAGTGGCTGTTAAGGGGCAGGACCAGCTGCCTCACTGTCACTCTTCTTTACAGAGACAAGCTATTCTGGTCCAGTTCCTAGCTGCATGGCCTTGGGAAAACTCAATCTCTCTGTGCCTCAGTTTCCTCATCTGTAAAATGATTTTTTTTTGTTGTTGTTGTTGAGACGGAGTTTCGCTCTTGTTGCCCAGGCTGGAGTGCAATGGCGCGATCTCGGCTCACCGCAACCTCCGCCTCCTGGGTTCAAGCAATTCTCCTGCCTCAGCCTCCTGAGTAGCTGGGACTACAGGTGCACGCCACCACGCCCAGCTAATTTTTTTTTGTATTTTTAGTAGAGACGGGGTTTCACCACGTTGACCAGGATGGTCTCGATCTCTTGACCTCGTGATCCACCCGCCTCGGCCTCCCAAAGTGCTGGGATTACAGGCTTGAGCCACCGCGCCCGGCCTTTTTTTTTTTTTTTTTTTGAGACGTAGTCTCACTCTGTTGCTTAGGCTGGAGTGCACTGGCATGATCTCAGCTCACTGCAACCTCCCTGCCTGGTTCAAGCAATCCTCCTGCCTCAGCCTCCCAAGTATCTGGGATTACAGGTGCCCACCACCAAGCCCGGCTAATTTTTTTATTTTTAGTAGAGATGGGGTGTCACCATGTTGGCCAGGATAGTCTCGAACTCCTGACCTCAGATGATCTGCCAGCCTCAGTTTCCCAAAGTGCTGGGATTATAGGCGTGAGCCACTGTGCCCAGCTGTAAAATGATATTAGGCATACCTTAAATATAACTTACTTTTAAGGTTATTCAAGAAATAAATGTGCTAAGGGTCTGTAAAGGATTAAGCAAACAGACTGGCGTAGTCACTGCTCAAACGGAAAGGAGAAGATGGAGATAAGGACGATGGAGGACCGGAAAGCCGGAGAAGGGTTGGTCTGGTTCCATCTGCCCTTGGACGTCTGGGCCCCCGTGCAGCCCACGCAGGCAGTTCCAAGGATGGCCACGAGATGGCGTCTGAATCCCAGTTATGAGAGACTCAGCTGCGCTTCTTAGCAGAGGAAGCTGTTTGGGGGAGTAGGGGCCAGAGAAGCAGGTAGGCTCCCCAGGCTTGGATGGAGTGGGGCTTGGCACTAGATTTCCTTAAAGTCCAGCCTCTTCAGCCTCTCCTTTCGGTTTATCTCCTAGGGCTTCCCTGTCCGTACTCCTTTCCTTCCAGGCCCCCAGCACTGGAGCCCAAGTCTTCTGCTGAGCAGGCCTGCTCTTTGCCCACCCAGGCTTCCTAAGCCAACCCCTCCTCCCCTTGTCATTCATGAACCAGGTAGGAGGACTTAAGGGAACACTTCCTGTGGGCCTTGCAGGGTAGGGAGCCAGAGGAAATGACCTGGTTCCTGTTCTTAGCATCCTGGGGGTGGGGTTGGAAGTAGGAATAGAAACCAAAAGAGAGAAATGGAAAACAGGCAGGATTGTCTTAAGACTTCTTCCCCATCTGTAGGCTGAATCTGTTATTCTCATTTTGCAGATGCAGAAACTGAGGCCCAGAAGCGCTCAGCCACCGCCGGGCACAGTGGCTCACGCCTGTAATCCCAGCACTTTGGGAGGCCAAGGCTGGTGGATCACAAGGTCAGGAGTTTGAGACTAGTCTAGCCAACATAGTGAAACCCTGTCTCTACTAAAAATACAAAAAATGAGCCAGGTGTGGTGGTGGTGAACGCCTGTAATCCCAGCTGCTCAGGAGGCTGAGGCAGGAGAGTCATGCGAACCAGGAGGTGGAGGTTGCAGTGAGCCGAGATCACACCATTGCACTCCTACCTGGGCAACAGTGTGAGACTCCATCTCAAAAAAACAAAACAAAACAAACAAAACAAAAAAACATTCGGCCACGTGTATGCATTGCCTTTCCCGTGTACCTGGTGCTCCATCGCCGGTAATAAGATGAATTATATCTAAATCTATCCACAGACTCATTCAACAGCATCTACAAGAGCGCCACAGTTCCAGCGAGGATCAGACCTGGCCCCTTCCCGCCCATGGTTACTGGCAGTCTGTAGGGTGAGGCTGGATCTGGGGACCCAGAGGATGCAGTTGTTTGTCCAACTGAACAGGTTGGGGGAGGGAAGGGAGGAAATGTGTGAGAGATTTTGTAGAGTTCTTTTTTCTTTTTTTTGAGACGGATTCTCGAACTGTCATCCAGCTGAAGTGCAGTGGCCCAATCTTGGCTCACTGCAACCTCCACCTCCCGGGTTCCAGCCATTCTCCTGCCTCAGCCTCCTGAGTAGCTGGGATTATAGGTGCACGCCACCACACCTGGCTAATTTTTGTATTTTTAGAAGAGACCGGGTTTCATCGTATTAGCCAGGATGGTCTCGATCTCCTGACCTCGTGATCCGCCCCCTTGGCCTCCCAAAGTGCTGGGATTACAAGCAGGTATTTATATTCTCTACTAGACAAAATTCATTTGCATAGTTATGAGCAGGAATTATTTGCTTTGTGATCTGTTTTCCAAAAATTGCCCCTCTCCCTGTAGAGCTATAAAGGCAATCAAAGACAAAAGCACACAAGCACACACCCCTAAAGAATTAGATCTTCACAGCTGGGCGTAGTGCCTCAGCCATTACTGCTGTAATCTCATCACTAAAGGAGGCTGAGATGGGTGGATTACTTGAGGTCAGGAGTTTGAGACCAGCCTGGCCAACGTGGCGAATCCCCGTCTCTATTAAAAATACAAAAATTAGCTGGGCGAGGTGGCAGGTGCCTGTAATCCCAGCTACTCCGGAGGCTGAGGCAGGATAATTGCTTGAACCCGGGAGGTGGAGGTTGGAGTGAACTGAGATTGTGCCACTGCACTCAGCCTGGGTGACAGAGCAAGACTCTGTCTCGAAAAAAAAAAAAAATTAAAAAGAATCAGATTATCAGTAGAAGTCATGGCCAACACCTGGCCCTCCTCTGAAAAGAACACACCCAGAAATCTCTTGCCTTTTCCCAGGCTTTGATGTATTTTCTTGGCTGACTCTTGGAAGGGTGAGGATGAATCTGGTAGCAGCTGTTTCTAAGCAGGCAGGTCATCTTAGAGCCTGGTCCTCCTCTTTCCAAAAACCTTCCCATTCAGGCAGTAACTTCCATCTGCAGCCAGGGTCAGTACCTGCCAGCAGGTGGCGCTGAGGCAAATTCTCAGCTGCACGTGGGGAATTCTTTACCCTTGCAGCCGGCAGGAGCCAGGTTTCCTGACTTCAGGATTTCCAGGGAGGGGCCCTTTCTCTCCTCCTCCTCCTCACTTTCTCCTTCTTCTTTTTCTCCTCCTTCTCTTCCTCCTTTCTTCTTCCTTCTTCTTTCTTCTTCTTTTTTCTTTTGGTGGTGGTGGTTTAGTATTTTGAGACATGGTCTTGCTATGTTGCCCAAGCTGGCCTTGAACTCCTGGGCTCAAGTGATCTATCTGCCTCAGGCTCCCAAAGTGCAGGGATTACAGGCGTGGGCCACCGCACTGGGCCACCCCCCACATCTGGTTTAAGTTTTCTCATGATCACAGGGGCGCTTCCAAATGAGCTCATCTCGAGCCATAAATTCTGCCATTCACTGATTCAGTCAATCTTTCATTGGACAGTGTCCAGGCCCCAAATCGTACTCCTGAGGCTCTGCAGGAATTCTCTGTGCCCAAGAAGCAGGCTTTGTCTCTGCTTGCCCAGTTTTGCTGCTCCCAGAAGGAGCAAGGCCTCAGACTCACCTTTGAGGGTGAATTCCGCCATCTCAGGGCCCCACCCTGCCCAACCCCTGCCCTGCCTTCAGGTGTGTCCACGCCCCCTGGAAAAGTCACCTCAGCAGAGGTTGAATAAAAAGACTTACTTCTCTGTCTCCTTTCAAGCTCTCATTCCCTTTTTTTTTTTTTTTTCCAGACAGAGTCTTCCTGTCACCCAGGCTGGAGTGCAGTAGTGTGATCTTGGCTTGCTGCAACCTCTGCCTCCCAGGTTCAAGTGATTCTCCTGCCTCAGCCTCCTGAGTAGCTGGAATTACAGGCGCACACCACCACGCCTGGCTAATTTTTGTATTTTTAGTAGAGACAGGGTTTCACCAGGCTGGCCAGGCTGGTCTCGAACCCCTGACCTCAGGTTATCTGCCTGCCTCAGCCACCCAAAGTGCTGGGATTGCAGGCGTGAGCCACCACTCCCAGCCTCATTCCCATTTTACAGGTGAGAAAGTGGCTACTGTTCCTCTGGGTCTGTCTGGCCATGGGGGAAGACCGTGTCTCTTTGCTATACTCCACTTTCCTCAGGCCAGGGGATGGCTGAAAAGCTGCCTCAGGCCTCGCCGTTTCCCTGGCCTTTGCATAAACTCATATTCATGGAGTACTGCAGCGTAAGAAGCACCTCCCATGCCCTTCCCAAGGGCCTGGAAAGTTCTCCAGAATGTAGTGGGAATAACTACGAACACAGTCCCATCGCACCTCAGCAGGCAAGGAGTGCTGGGGTGACCACAGCTCCCTCCTCAGCTGAGAACCTGCCCTGGGGTAGGGGCGGCAGGCCCAGGGGATGGAGGCGGGTAGGCAGGGACTGCAGGCCATCATGGTAGTGAGGTCTGCACCAGGGCCAGGGCACACCTCTGTCTCACTGGGTGCTGGGCAGGGTTTCCCTGGCTCCCTGGCTCTTCCCTGTGTGCTGGGCGCAGAACTGTGGGGCACTGGGGAGAAAACTTTCCTCCCACCATGAGAGGTGGGAAGTGAATTAGGGTGAAGGTCTCTGTCCACTCCTCGACTGTGACAGCAGCAGGACAGAGGCCACCATGGTGCTCTTGTCAAACGTCTCAGGGATTCCCTGAAAGGAGAATCTGAGAGAAAAGAGTAGGACTCCTTGAGAAATGGATCCTGAGCAGAGAGGTCCCTGGTCTCTGAGCACCTGGGGCCTGCAGGCAGCGAGATCTCCTGGAAATGAAGTGGACGGTGGGGTAAATTAGAAGGCAGGCAGGGGAGAAGCAGCACCAGACCCCCAGGGCCCGGACAGGCCGGATGGTCCCCTGCCATTTGCATGACCTTGCATCTCTCTTCCTTTCCTAGGAAGCCTGTGGCCTGACAGCTCCAGGATGACAGCTTGTGCCGTGGCCTGGACTTCTCCGACAGATTCAGGCATCTGTCTTAGTTTGTGTTCTGTGGCTTACAACAGAACACTGAAATTGGATACTTTCTAAAGGAAATGAATTTATTTTTAAAGTTCTGGAGGCTGGGAAGTCCAAGGTTGTGGGGCCACGTCTGGCAAGAGCCTTCTTGCTGATGGGAGCTCTCTGCAGGACATCACATGGTGAGGGGGCTGAGGGGTGTCCCTTCATCTTATAAAGTCCCCAGTCCCACTCCCATAATCACTGATTAACTCATTAATTCATTAACTCAAGAACAGATTAATCCATTCAAGAGGGCAGAGCATTCGTGATCTAATTGCCTCTTAGAGGTCCTACCTCTCAATACGGCCACATTGGAGATTAAATTTCAACATCAGCTGGGTACACTGGCTCATGCCTGTAATCTCAGCACTTTGAGACGCCGAGGTGGGCAGATTACTTGAGCCCAGGAGTTCCAGACCAGCCTGGGCAACATGGTGAAACCCCATCTTGACAAAACATACAAAAATTAGCCAGGCATGGTGGTATGTACCCGTAGTCCTAGCTACTTCAGGGGCTGAGGTGGAAGATTGCCTGAGCCCAGGAGGTTGACGCTGCAGTGAGCTATGACTATGCCACTGTGCTCCAGCCTGGGTGACAGAGTAAGACCTGTCTCAACAATATAAAAGAAAAAAATATTTTAACATGAGTTTTGGATGGGACAGTCCAACCACAACAATATCCCAGAGTTATTCTATCAGAAGGGTCCCTAGGGGTTTTGCAAAGGCAATATTTAATTTCCTCAGATGTAATCTGAGAAACTGCTGGGACTTCTGGTTTGGGGAAGGCAGGACCGCTCAGAGGTCTAGATGAGATTTTCTGGTTTCTTCCTCTGCTGGGAAAAACGAGTCAGGATGGCCTCGTTTAGACTATCAGACACTCTGGGATCCTTGGACCTCCCTCAGGAGAAGAAAGGTTGGACCTTCTACCACTAATAGGAAAGGCACTCAGAAATCCTGGTGATACAGCTCCAGTGAGTGGAGGAACACCAGGGTTCTTGGTCCTCATGCCAGTTTAGATAAAGCAACATGGACACACGTGGAGTGGTTTTAAGGAGCGGAGAGTTTAGCAGGCAAGGGAGAAGGCAGAAAGAAGCAGCTCCCCGTACAGAGACAGAGGGAGGGGGAGCTACAAAGCTGAGAGAGGGAACCCCAAGTTGGGGACAAACCAGCCAGGTATATATATATACAGAGGGTTGAGGAGGGGGTGTCTGATTTGCATAGGGCTCAGGGCATTGGTTTGACCAGGCATGTCATTCACTTAGCCTTGAAACAGCTGGCCCTCCCGCCCTAGGCTCTTAATATTCAAATGCAGGGCACCAAGATGCCCTGCACATGTGCAGATATGTGGGGGCAGCCATGTTGGCAGGAACACGTGGGACAAGGGCAAGAAGGCTTCAGGAATCACCATGTTGGATGGACCCAGTTTCTAACCCTGGCATTTGCATATTAAAGGTTGCCAGCCCGGCCAAGTCGGATGGACCCAGTTTCTAAAGGCCTGCATTTGCATATTAAAGGTTGCTCTGCCTGGGTCTAAGAGCCTGAGCTTTACAGGGAAATTTTTCGGAGGTGCTTTAAAAAATGAAAACTTCCCAAGGACGCTTTTCCTCTCTATCTGCCTAAAATAATTTCTTAATAACTCTTACAACACTGGTATTCTGAATATCAGAGGAACTGTGGATTTAATTTGGCTCTCATGCCGATGAAGCAAGGCACACCAGAGAGGGCCAGGGATGTTAGCAGCAGTGTCCTACAGCATGGGCTCCCTCCCTCTGTTTCCAAAGGGGCGGATACAGGAGAAGGTGGAGGGCTGTGCACGTCTGCCTTTGGTGGCTGAAGTCCCACTGAGGCAAATCTGGGCCACACAGCCTCACCTGGTCACCCCCTTTGTGAGTGATTTCTGGAGATACTCCAAGTCCAGCACATTCTCATCCTCAGGTATTTTAGTGCTCTATTCCTAGGACACAAATCATCCCCAAGCTTAGCCGCTTAAAACGATGTAATTTACATACATTTATTCTCTCACTGAGCTTCTGAGGGTCAGGAATCCAGGGGCAGCTTAGCTGCGTCGCCCTGACTCAGGGTCTCTCATGAAGTTGTGGTCAAGATGTCAGCTGTGGCTGGGCGCGGTGGCTCAGGCCTTTAATCCCAGCAATTTGGGAGGTGGAGGCAGGTGGATCATTTGAGGTCAGTACTTTGAGACCAGCCTGGTCAACATGGTGAAACACCTACTAAAAATACAAAAATTAGCCAGGTGTGGTGGCACGTGCCTGTAGTCCCACCTACTTGGGAGGCTGAGGTGGAGAATTGCTTGAACCTGGAAGGCAGAGGTTGCAGTGAGATGAGATCACACCATTACACTCCAACCAGGGTGACAGAGCAAGGCTCCATCTCAAAAAAAAAAAAAAAAAAAGGAAAGAAAGAAAAGATGTTAGCTGGGACAACCGACACCTGAAGGCCTGACTGGGGCCAGAGGATCTGCTCCAAAGACAGCTCACATAGTTGACAAGTTGGTGCCGATCGATGGCAGGCAGCCTTGGATCCACGGGCTTCCCAGGGATGCTTGTGCTTCCTCACAACATGGTGGCTGCCCTACCCCAGAGGAAGTGTTCCAATATGGCAAGGTTGCAGCCACCAATATCTTTTATGACCTGGCCTTGAAAATCACATGCTATCACTCCTGTTGTACTCCCTTGGTCACCCAGGACAACCCTATTTAATGTGAGAGTAGCACACAAGGTTGTGAATAGCAGGAGGCAGGGGTTGCTGGGGCCATCTTGGAGGTTGACTACTTCACTAGCCTTTGGGATAATATTTAGGTAAATCTTCATATGCAGTGGTTTGCATGGCTCTAAGAACTATCAAAGAGCCGGGCGCGGTGGCTCATGCCTGTAATCCCAGCACTTTGGGAGGCCAAGGCGGGTGGATCACAAGGTCAAGAGATCGAGACCATCCTGGTCAACATGGTCAAACCCCGTCCCTACTAAAAATACAAAAATTAGCTGGGCATGGTGGCACGTGCCTGTAGTCCCAGCTAGTTGCAATTATTGAATTTTTGCAAATTGAGAATTTTTGCTTTGTTTGACGATGCTCTTGAGCAGCAGGATATAAATAACTCCCATATGCTTAGTGTTCCAATAATGGAACACTAGGCATAAATGAGTTTAAGCATCTACTTTTCTTATTTTTTTGAGATGGAGTCTCACTCTGTTGCCAGGCCGAAGTGCAGTGGCAAGATCTTGGCTCACTGCAAACTCCACCTCGCAGGTTAAAGTGATTTCCCCCGCCTCAGCCTCCTGAGTAGCTGGGACTACAGGCTCGAACCACCATGCCCGGCTAATTTTTTATATTTTAGTAGAGACAGGTTTCACTGTGCTAGCCAGGATGGTCTTGATCTCCTGACCTCTTGATCCGCCCGCATTCGCCTCCCAAAGTACTGGGATTATAGGCATGAACCACCTCTTCTGGACTTTTTTTTTTTTGAAATGGAATTTCACTCTTGTTGCCCAGGCTAGAGTGCAGTGGTACAATCTCCACAGCCTCCACCTCCTGGGTTCAAGCGATTCTTCTGCCTCAGCCTCCCGAGTAGCTAGGATTACAGGCGCCAACCACCACGCCCAGCTAATTTTCTGTATTTTTAGTAGAGACAGGGTTTCACCATGTTGGCCAGGCTTGTCTCAAACTCCTGACGTCAGGTGATCCACCCACCTTGGCCTCCCAAAGTGCAGGGATTACAGGCGTGAGACACCGCGCCCAGCCTAAGCATCTTCTATCCATGAGGGGCTCTGTGTCTGAAGAGGGATGAGGAAGATGTCATGTGCAGGCCCCACCAACTTCCCAGTGGCTCACTTCCTGCTTTGCCCCTCACTGACTGGTACTTCCTCTGTCTCAGCAGTGTGTTCTGGCCATAGCAAAAAAGCGTCCTCCAGTGACTGCCGCAGCTTTTCCAACAACAGCCTCAGCCTTTGGCATTCCATGGTTTCCTCAGGAAAATGGGCCCATCTAGGGCCCATTTATAACCAAAGCCCTTCTATTAACTATTCTATTTCTATGAGTTCGAACATCATACCCTCGATTCCGCTATGACCAGTTAATACACCTTCTATGAAAAAACTTTTTACCTCTCACACTAGCACTATGCATATGATATGTCTCAATACCAACTCTAACATCCGGCATCCCACCCCAAACATAAGAAATATGTCTGACAAAAGAGTTACTTTGATAGAGTAAATTATAGAGGTTTAAATCCCCTTATTTCTAGAACTATAGGAGTTGAACCCATGCCTGAGAACTCAAAACTCTCCGTGCTACCTACTACACCATATTCTAACTAGTAAGGTCAGCTAAATAAGCTATCGGGCCCACACCCCGAAAATGTTGGTTAAACCCCTCCCATACTAACATCAACCCTCTAGCCCACCTCATTATCTCCCTCACTGTCCTAGCAGGAACCGTAATTACAATAATAAGCTCACACTGATTCCTAATCTGAATGGGCCCATTTCTTTTTCTTTCTTTCTTTTTTTTTTTTTTTTTTTGAGATGGAGTCTTGCTCTGTCACCCAGGCTAGAGTGCAGTGGCGCCATCTCGGCTCACTGCAACCTCCACCTCCCAGGTTCAAGCAGTTCTCTGCCTCAGCCTCCTGCATAGCTGAGATTGCAGGTGCTCGCCACCACGCCCAGCTAATTTTTGTATTTCTAGTAGAGACGGGGTTTCACCATCTTGGCAAAGCTGGTCTTGAACTCCTGACCTCGTGATCCACCCACCTCAGCCTCCCAAAGTGCTGGGATTACAGGAGTGAGCCACTGTGCTCAGCCTCTATGGACCCATTTTTTAAGGACAGCCCAGTTTGAGACCACAGGGACAACTGTGAACCCACTAACTGTCCCCATCTCACTCTACCAGCCTGCTGCAGTGAAGGTTTCTCTGGAGGCCAGTGACACAAGCCAACTCAGCCAAAAGTGGAATCCAGTGGGAGTGCACCGGAGTGTGTCACGGGACAAAGGGAAATTGAAGAGCGAAGACCTGAGTCCAGGAGGTCGAGGCTGCAGTGAGCCATGTTTGCACCATTGCACTCCAGCCTGGATAACAGAGGGAGAACCTGTCTCAAAAAAAAAAAAAAAATTTGGCCAGGCGTGGTGACGCATGCCTGTAATCCCAGCTACTTGGGAGGCTGAGGCAGGAGAATCGCTTGAACCCGGGAGGCGGAAGTTGCAATGAGCCGAGATCACGCCATTGCACTCCAGCCTGGGTGACAGAGCCAGACTCTGTCTCAAAACAAACAAACAAAAAAACAGGTTCTAGACATTGGGCCTAGGAATCTATATTTAAACCTGTTCTATAAGCAATCCAGCTGCATGGCAAAGGTTGAGAGGTGTTTCGGATGTAGCCTCATCCCAGCTCCCAGAGTGCCACAAATTGCACAAAGTGCTGGTGCTCGCTGGAAGGCAACATCCTCGCCCCACATCCTCTCCACCACACCCTGACTATCTCCTTGGTCTTGTCCCAGCCCTGTCTATTGAGACCTCGTGTCCCTCTCCTAGCAGGAGCCTGGGCCCCCGGGAGAGGCAATTTTTGTTCTAACCCTACTCCTGATACTGTGTTTTCTCTTTTTTTCTCCTTTCCTTTTCTTTGTCTTCTGATTCTCACCAACATTCATTTTTAATTTCATCATTTAAAACTCTTTTGTAGTTACGTAAACAACCTGAAACTTGTTTTGGAGCTAGGTGATGAATAACTAAATAGGGGAAGGAATTTCAATTGCCCCTAATCCTATATTAGTCCCTGTGCAGATGGCCTAATGAGCACTGCACTAGGATTTCTAATTATCTGTAATGAGCTTCTAAAATTCATGGGGCATGATAGAGTGAGGTTGATTGTTAATCAAATGGCCCAATGAATCAGGCCTCCTGGTATCTATGCCCTTGGATAGGCCCCTACCACAGTGACTCTGGGATTGGCCACGTGACTTACTTTGGCTAGTGGGACATCAGTGACCATGACACGGAGGCCAGATAAGTACTTGTGATTTGGGGCTTACTCTCTTGGAACTGTCCTGGAGCCACCATGTGAGGAAACCTACCTAGCTAGATGGTCGTCCTTGAGGATGAAAGACCTCATGAAGAGTGAGGCTTAACCAACCCTACTGTCCCAGCTGAACCCAGCCTGCAGCCATTCTTCAGGAGGAAGGTAGCTGCAAAAGTAAGCCTGGAAAATCAGCAGCCAACCCATATTATCATGAGAAATAAAAAAACCATTACTGTTTTTTTTTTTTTTGAGGCAGAGTTTCACTCTTGTGGCCTGCTGGAATGCACTGGCGTGATCTCAGCTCACCATAACCTCTGTCTGCCAGGTTCAAGTGATTCTCCTGCTTCAGCCTCCTGAGTAGCTGGGATTACAGGTATGCGCCACCATGCCCGGCTAATTTTGCATTTTTAGTAGAGACAGGGTTTCACCATGTTGGTCAGGCTGGTCTTGAACTCCCGACCTCAGGTGATCCGGCTGCCTCGGCCTCCCAAAGTGCTAGGATTACAGGCATGTGCCTGGCCAACCATTACTGTTTTAAGCCCTAAGTCTTGGGTGGTTTGTTCTGCAGCAATCGCTAACTGATACAGTGGGTCACAGTAACACTCACAGGACAATATTTCTGTGCTACTGTTTCCTCCTGATATTCTAGAACTTCATGTAGGTCTGCTGCAGTGAAGCAACAAAAAAATACAGTGGGTTAAACAAGATCGTTTGTTTTCTTGTATGCAAGAGGTTGGAGTTAGGTGGTTTATGTCTGGTCAGGCAACTGTGCACACCTTCAAAATGGCTCTTCTGTGTCAGGATCAAAGCTGAATGCTCTGGCCTTTGCTCTCTCTCCCTGTCCCCTCCCCCCCCGCCCACACAAACAGGCCAGGTACAGTGGCTCATGCCTGTAATTCCAGCACCTTGGGAGACAGAGGTGAGCATATCACTTGAGCTCAGGAGTTTGAGACCAGCCTGGGCAACATAATGAGACCCCATCTCTACTAAAAATAAGAGGGGCATTGTGGCCCACACATCTAGTCCCAGCTACTCCCGAGGCTGAGGTGGGAAGATTGCTTGAGCCCAGGAGGTGGGGGTTGCAGTGAGCTGTGATTACACCATTGAACTCTAGTCTTGGTGACAGAGTGAGACCCTGTCTCAAAAAAAAAAAAAAAGAAGAATGAGGTAGGAACATACCCAATCCTATGGTACACATCACTGTGGGATGAGCCACTGCACCTGGCCCAAATAATTTAAAAAAATGAGCCACGTGTGGTGGTATGTGCCTGTGGTCCCAGCTACTCAGGAGACTGAGGCAGGAGGATCGTCTGAGGGAGGTCAAGGCTGCCGTGAGCCATGATCACACTGCCTCAGTCCAGGCTGCAGCCTCTGCAATGGAGTGAGACTGTCTCAAAAAAACAAGTCAGGAGTTTTATCTTAAGATATCTTGGGGTAGACTATTTTTGAGTCAAGCCCTTCATGGCTGAAAGATGAGTACAGGCTGGGTGTGGTGGCTCACGCCCGCCTGTAGTCAGTGGCTCAATCCCAGCACTTTGGGAGGCCAAAGCGGGCAGATCATGTGATCAGGAGATCGAGACCATCTTAGCCAACATGGTTCACCTCCGTCTCTTCTAAAAACACAAAAAATTAGCCAGACATGGTGGCACGCGCATGTAGTCCCAGCTACTTGGGAGGCTGAGGCAGGAGAATTGCTTTAAACCCAGGAGGCAGAGGTTGCAGTGAGCCAAGATCAAGCTACCACACACCAGCCTGGGTGATAGGGCGAGACTCCATCTCAAACAAACAAAGAAAAGAACGATGACTGCAGTGGCTCCAAGCATCATATCCACAGAGAACAACAAAATGACAGCTATTATGTATTGAGTGCTTATCATGTGCTAGAACTGTCTGGGCATTTTAAGTGTATACACTCTTGATTTTCACAGCACCCTGTGAGGAAAGTCCAATTATTTTCATTTTGCAGATGAGGAACATGAGGTACAGAAAGGTCAAGTAATCTGCTTAAGACAATACAGCCAATCAGAGGCAGAGCCATGCTTTTAGCCCAGATGGTTTGACCCTGGAGCCTGCACTTCTGTGTGGCTCCATGTCATGGGCAGCATCTCAGAAAGGGAGGCTTGAGCAGGGCTCCTCCTAAGACATCTCTTTTTATTAGAGGAGGAAAACTCTCCTCAGGAGCCCCCAGCAGACTCCCCCTCCTATTTCATTGGCCAGAACAGAGTCTCATGCTTCTCCCCAACCCAATTACCAGCCGATGGGAGTGGTTCAAATGTAATTATCCCAGTCACCATCCACCTGGGGGTAATTAGTACATTGTCCTCCTACCGGAACAAAACTAGCTTCTTTTAGCAAGGAAGCAGGGGGCAAATGTCTGCCCCCAAGCAGAACCCATGGTTGGTAGCTAGGGTCCGCCAGCCCATTGGGATTGAAATAGAGTTGGCTCAGACCCCATCCCTTACTTTCCACAAGGCTTCTGCAATTTCTCAGGCTTACAATTGTGTGCCTCTGATTTCCGGCTTCTGCTGAATTCTAGCAGCTGTTCCCTTTATTTCTGCCCTGGAATTGACTCAAATGGAGATGCAGCCCGTTTCTTCTCCCAAGAAACCGTGAATACCAGACTGCTCTGTAAGCAGAATTTCACTGAAGATTTGTGGGTCCCTGGAAGAGTTATAGAGGCGGCTCAGCACACGACTGAAAGTGGCACTGGGACGTCCCTGCTCTGACAAGCTGGTTTCTCAGGCATCCTCCAGCCCCGCGCACGCAGGGCTGCTGCTCCCATCTGCTGGCACACATCTACCGCTCTCCCTCCTTCAGCCCCTGCCTCGGTGCCCCAGGGGCTTCCAGTTCTTACACAGCAGACCAGGCAATTCAGTTCTCCCAAGTCCTCCCTGCTCTTCCCAAACCAGGCTGCCAAGCCAAATCCAGTAAAGGCCTTTTAAGAACAAAAGGGCCTTTTATTTAATGAAGCAGGATCTGCTTTCCTTAGAAGGAAGCTGTGGTTATAAATAACAACGCTTCCCCTCTGGATTCCTCTAGGTGAGTTGGAAATTCAAATTTCAGAATAAGCTGACAGCCAAGAGAGTCCTTACCCTGTCAGGGTCTGTCTGTGCCCCTTGGAGTCCATGGGAAATTCACAGAGAAGGAAACGGTAACTTTTCCTGTACCTGAGAAGGTAAATGTCAAAACATCAAACTGCCTTAGAAAGATACTGTCCTCCTTGAGTTTTCTAAACTCTGATCCCCAAAACTGGTGCCTCTGAACAACTCAAGGAGTCAGCAGGCTGTCTGCCTCTGAGGCTTAAAAGCCTCAGGATTTCTTTCTTTCTTTTCTTTTCTTCTTTTTTTTTTTTTGTTGAGACAGGGTCTCACTTTGTTGCCCAGGCTGGAGTGCAGTGATGCCATCTTGGCTCCCTGCAGCCTCAACCTCCCAGGCTCAAGCCATCCTCCCACCTCAGCCTCCCACATAGCTGGGACTACAGGCGCACCTCATCACATCTGGCCAATTTTTGTATTTTGTGTAGAGAAGGGTTTTCACCATGTTGGCCTGGCTGGTCTGGAACAGCTGGGCTCAACAGATCCACCCACCTTGGCCTCCCAAAGTGCTGGGATTATAGGAGTGGGCCACCGCACCCGACCAGCCTCAGTAATTTTTTTTTTTTTTTTTTTTTTGAGACAGAGTCTCGCTCTGTTGCCCAGGCTGGAGTGCAGCAGGGTGATCTCAGCTCGCTGCAACCTCTGCCTGCCAGGATCAAGCAATTCTCTTGGTCTGCAGTCCAATGCTCTACCCCTGAGCTATACCCCCTCCTAGGATCAAGCAATTCTCTTGCCTCAGCCTCCCAAGTAGCTGGGACTACAGGTGTGCGCCACCATGCCTGGCTAAGTTTTTGTAATTTTAGTAGAGACAGGGTTTCACCATGTTGTCCAGGGTGGTCTCAAACTCCTGACCTCAGGTGATCTGCCCCCCTAGGCCTCCCAAAGTGCTGGGATTACAGGTGTGAGCCACTGCGCCCGGCCGGCCTCAGTGATTTCTTAGGAGTCTGTTGTAAGCAATCTCGAGAGCTGAAGAAGTGAGAGGGACCCCCCCACCCGACCCTGTCCCTATCCTACTTCTACAGAATACCTGGTATCCCCACCAATGTTCCTAGACTCCATCTCGGGACCAAGGTAACGCAGACCTGAAGTCCAGCCCTATCCTGGCTCCCAAGCATCCCACAACCTCTGGGGCAGAGGTGGTTAGCGGCACCCAGCTCCAGGCCTTGGCTGCCTCCTGTCTGCCCTCAGGGTCTGCTCAGATCAGGGCACCCTCTCCCCCAGGCTGGGGCTCAGCCTCAGCATCCTCATCACAGGCTCCCACAGGGGAATTGCCATACCTTTCCAGCCCTGGCTCCCTGTTCAAGGGTTTGGCCTCAGGCAGGACTACAGCTGAGTTGCAGAGAAGGGAGAAGAGCCCGGAGAGAGTCAAGTTGTTCCGGTTGCCCCAGGGGAGAGAGGAGGAAGGAGAAGAGGAGGCGGGGAGGGAGCAAAGGGCCTCAGAACCCAAGTGTGGGGCGGCCTCAGGAAGGGGACTTCTGTTTTTCTCCCCGTGTGCTGTGTCTTTAGGAGAATCCCGCTCACACAACAGCTTAACAGCCTTATACCTGCAGTTGTTTTGGGCACAGGGGAAAATGTCCTGCAGTTCTTGCCCCTCGTTTGGGTCAACTCCAGGGCAGAAATAAAGGCGACAGCTGCAAGGAATCTGCAGACGCAGGACAGCGGCCATGAGCACATGAGCCCCCAGAGCTGGCAGAAACCTCGGAGGTTTTGTGTAGCCATGGTGATGGCCATGTCTGGCGGGCACTCACCTTACGCCAGTCTCTCGGGAGGAGCCAGCGGGTGCAGACTGGGTTACGTCTTTTCCTCTCTTCCATGCTGGGATTCTTAAAGTGGGGTCCCTGAACCGGCAGTGTCAGCTCATCTGGAAACTTGTGAGGAATGCAGATTTGACCCCATCTCAGACCTACTGAAGCCGCTGGTGTTGGAACCTGGAGGTTTTTTTTTTTTGAGTCCGACTCTTGCTATGTTGCCCAGGCTGGAGTGCAGTGGTGCAATCTCAGCTCACTGTAACCTCTGCCTCCGGGTTCAAGTGATTCTCCTGCCTCAGCCTCCTGAGTAGCTTGGATTACAGGTGTCCACCCCACCCCAGCTAATTTTTGTACTTTTAGTAGAGACTGGGTTTCACCAAGTTGGCCAGGCTGGTCTCAAACTCCTGATCTCCAGTGATCTGCTCACCTAGGCCTCCCAAAGTGCTGGGATTACAAGCCTGAGCCACCATGCCCAGCCTGAAAATTGGTTATTTATCTATTTGTTGGAAATTGTTTTTTTTTTTTTTTTGAGACAGTGTTTCACTCTTGTTACCCAGGCTGGAGTGCAATGGCGCGATCTCGGCTCACCGCAACCTCCGCCTCCTGGGTTCAAGCAATTCTCCTGCCTCAGCCTCCCGAGTAGCTGGGACTACAGGCGCGTGCCACCATGCCCAGCTAATTTTTGTATTTTTAGTAGAGACGGGGTTTCACCACGTTGACCAGGATGGTCTCGATCTCTTGACCTCGTGATCCACCCGCCTCGGCCTCCCAAAGTGCTGGGATTACAGGCGTGAGCCAC